>BMAV01014933.1:0-225000 GCA_019973955.1 Trichonephila inaurata madagascariensis
TTTTTTAAAAGACTCATTTCTACTGTTTTTGGTCTACGCCTTATTTCAAATTCCCCCATTTTCTCCATTAGCTTCAAATTGGTTTACCCATTTTGCCTCGTTTTTCTATATTATCGTTTTAACCCCCTTTGAATTTGAAAGAATATCTCTCTTCAATTTTGAGGACCTAAAAAGTTGATCGTGTTTTGTGGTTCCCCTTTAATGTTGTATCTGTGGTTCAGTCGACAAAAATATGACCCACTAAGTCTGCTTGGGACATTCTAATTCTAAACTTCTCTCTATTTTTATAATCTATAAACAAACTCAGTAGGATCTGTTTCTTCCCTGCGGATGCAAAAAAATTGCGCCAGTTCTTTCTTTTTTTTGCCCGGGGGGGAAAAAGCCCCCTAATTCAGTTTTTGGGCTGCGCAAAATCCGTGGCTGTTTTTTTTGCACTAAAAACAACAAATATCGAATACCAATTTTGGGCCCCCTTTCCCCTGAGATGACTTTTTAAAAAGTAACCCCTGACAGTTTACTTGGGATTTCAAGTAACTGTATTTTTTTATCATCCTCTATAAACTCTGCCGTTCCCCGCCCCTGAAATACATTTCAGGTAGACCTACTTCCACCTACATTACCAAACCCCAGAATTAAATACGTTCGGGCCCATTGCGACAAGCCATCCTGTGATGACCATGTCTCCGGTTCCCGTAAGCTAGAGGTGTGGGATTATCAAAATGATGAGACTTTAAAAACAAACAACTTTTATTAAGTTTTTAAATATTCAAATTCAATTTGACAATTTTTTAAGTGGGGTAAAAAATTTAAACCCGTATTCAAGTCAGATCCCAACTAATCCTTTATCTCATATCATTAAAACCCTTCATCAAATTATTTAAATTTTTTAAAATATTCCTTTTTTTCAGTTCTGGTTCCTTTACCTGAAAATGGTATTAAAACTTTAAAACGGTTAACTTTTTACCAGGCACTTTCCCAAAACCCATCGGACTGCTTCTTGATCGAAGATTCCCCTAAGCTTTTTACGCTATCGATCAAATCTTCCCCAATCTATCTCTGGGGGCCCCGGGTATATCTGGAACGCCGCTATATCCTATCATCAAAACTTCTATCCATAGTAAAACTCTTTATAATATCTTTGGGTTTTCCTTGGGATTGGGTTGGAAAGGGTTTGCCTTTCGTGGCCTCAAAAAAACATAGGAGTTATGTTAAAAGAAGACGCGAAGACGTCCAAGACTAATGACGTATTTTTGTATTAATCATTTCTCCAAAACCCATACCAACTTTTGGGTTTTACATGTTTTCCACTTATAAGTCCCAAAATTTTTTTGTACTCTAATTTTGTAACAAATTTTCATTTTAAATTCTAATTATTCTAATTTTTTTCTTAAAAAATAAAATGGTTAGCTTTGTATGGTATTTTGAGCACAAAAAAAAAATTTCTATTTTACATAATACATACATATGGGGGCAATCAAAAAAATTTGGGTGAATCATAAAATTAAAAGATTTTGTATAGATCGTACCATGTTCCCATAATTTTTTTAGTTATCAGTGCGATGACATTAAGCATTATTTAACAATAAACACAGATTGAAGTTATAAAAAAAATTAGTCTTCTAAATCTTATCTACCATTTTAAAAACTGTCAATTATAATTTTTGTCAATTCAAGTTGAAAAAAACACTTTTAACGCACCAATTATCTAATTTCTCATATTCCTTTATTTATTTACATGAGGTTTCTTGACGTATCAATATAAACAAAAAAAAATTTCTTATACATTCCATTCTCCTTAAGATGCTTCAAGTTCATTTTTTCCCCCTTGTATTTCTTCCTCTTAACTTAATTTTTATTTTCAGATTGAGATATCGAAGCTCATGACAGGATGCGCAGAGAGGATGCGTAGAGAGAACAATCGAAGAAACTAATTACGATAGAGATGATAAGGAGGAGAGATTTTTCAATAAAAATGTATCCCCGGCGTTTTCTTAAGAGTCATTCCTCAATCATGTATCTTTCAGCGTGGTTTGAGGGCTTGACGCCCGAAATGGTGAAAAAAGCAGAAGTGGAGCTAGGAGAAACTCCAGAAGTCAGGAGAAAAGCTGTTGCAGAACTTACTAAACTTTTGAAAGGTATATTTTATGTCTTATAAAATTTTATTATTGTTAAAGTTCACTACAGCACTCAAGGTTGTGTGTGATTTTTTCCCAATTCCTACTATTAGTCCACACTTCCCTATATATACTTATATATACATCTTGTTCAAATTTTCATTCGTTAATAAAATACATTTATTCAACCTCTCAAGTTCAAATACATTTTTTAAAACTTGTAGTGGATGACACTTGACGTTCATACAGTTTTTACAAATACTAATTCATTATAATTTAATTTAATTATTTAACTATAATTTAAGAGATACTCTTTAATCGATGTTATTCCTCCAGATGGCAGCCCCTAGAATAAAACATCTTTTGTTGAATTTGTGATGAAAATTTAACTTAACCTGATTAATCGTATAATAGTTTGATGTCAACTTTTCTTTTTTTTACACTGGTTACTTTAAAAGATAAATTCTTACCTATTATATTCAACTTTTATTAAAAAATGGAATTACAAATTTAATGGGGTTAAAAAGTTTTTAATATTACTTTAAAAGGTTTTTGCCACTTAATATTTTTATTCTGTCATATGTATATACTTTTTTATATTAATTGTGATTATTTCATAAAAAGTAACTAAAATAAAATTTTCTTTGTTGACCTAAGTAGGAATTGAATTAATTTTTTTTTATATTACTTATTCAGATAATATTATTTCAGATGTTATATTTCAACTTCGTGAATGATAAAAACATAGTGTAGACTCCTTGATGAGTTTAACTGTTTCTTAATTGAAAATAAAAGACAAATGGAACGATATAAAACCTTAGCTTTTTTTATTTTTATTTTCTTATTCTATTTTTTGTGTTAGTTTTTACTCTTTTTTGCAATTTTTTTTTTTATATAATTTATATAATATTTTTAGAAGATAATTTGTATCTTTTGTCATGAACATTCCTAAATCAACTTCTTTCAAGAGGACTTTAAAGATAAAAAAAAGTTCCCGGTATCACTTTCCTGTGAAATTTTATTTTTAATTAATCTTGTTCTCTATTTTATTACTTATTGTGTTAATCTTAAGTACTTCTACTTATTGAGACATATATTTAACCAATTGTCTCATTACATTAAATGTTGTTCTCCATTCATTAAATAAAGGGTGAAAAAACAATAACTGCTGTCAATAAGAAAGTTTTTTAACTCATTCTCATGCTCTTTTTTGTAGCTGTTTAAATATATTTTTTAAACTAGCTAAAAGCTTGTAAAATTAATTTTCCGCATTGATTTTACATGTCTTTTTAACTAAATGAAATTATTTATTTCATTTTGAGTAGTTTTTCTATATTGTAGAATGCATAACTTCTTTTGCAGCATAAATTATCCTTTTTTTTTTTTTTTTGGCATGGTTGATTGAGGAGCGTATTTGCAGTGTAAAAAAGACTTGGTGTGTATCTAAATATCATACTTTACCTTTTATGAAATTCTTATAAATGTACAAATTTTCACTTTAAATTGTAAACTTGAAACTTTATTTGGCATTACAGTAAGAGAGGCAGGAAATTCAACATGCTGAATGATGGTGAATACCAATACCAATCAATTCAAATTAAAATAATCAGAGGATTATAATTTGCTGCTATTTATAAAGTAATAGATCATAATTCGTTAATAATGCTGAAACATTTTTTAAAGCTATTATTCAAATATTTGGGTCATTCTTCTAATGTTAGAGAAATAGAGTCACAGATACTTGGATAATTTCTAAATGATGAATCTATTTTATAAAATAAAAAAAGTTTCCAATTTGAAAAAATAAGTATTATATTTTTTTAAGTGCTTATCTTGAGAATTATTTTCAAAGGTTTAAACAGTTTTTTAAAAAGCACGTAATATAAAAAAAATTAAGTCAATTCTTCTTAGGTCAGCAAAGAAAAATTTATTTTAGTTACTTTTTATCAAATAATTACAATTAATATAAATATGTATATACATAGGACAAAATCACAACTAAGTGGAAATCAATTTTTATTAATTATCATTTAATTATCGTATCGGCATCCAAAACTATCAGTATAGAAAATTTCAGCTCAAATGAGCGTTTTAAAATGTGAGAAAAAACTTTTTAAAGTTTTGACCCAAGTTGCCAAAAAAGATGCCAACGATGATGTATCTGTAATTCTTTGAATAATTAGTTTCAGTCGATTAATTTGTATTAATTATGATTAAATTACCATATTGTCATCCCAAATAATCGTGTATACAAAATTTCAGCTCAATTGAGTGCTTTAAAATGTATTTTATTAACGATTGTTAAAATTTGAACAAGGTACATATAGGGAGATTGTGAACTAATAGTAGGACCTGAAAAGTTCTAGAATTAATAGAAAACCTGTCAATTGAATTTATAAGATTTTAAAACAATTTATCGCCTCAATTTCTGACTTCTTTAAAATAATTTCTTCGGCGAAATTTTAAAATTTTATTACGGAAGCTATTACTTTTGTTTACATGAAATGAAACCTCTCCTCAAGGAAATTGACTTGTTCAATCACAAATCACAATCGGAACGGCAAATCACTTGTTTCTACGTAATTGAGTGAAAGATACTGAAACGGATAACGTGTTTTAAAATAACCACTGAAAATAATACATTGAACTCAAATATGATCATAAAGGGGGGAAAAAAAAGAAAATTTTAATCTTTCATCAAGTAATAATTTGTTTGCTTGCTTTGGATGCTGAAAACCGGTTTTATAAACAAAGGAATAAAACCATTTTTCCCCCCGTAGATAGCTTATAAGTATGTGTGTATGTTTGAGACTAGCCACCCTGGATAATTTTATGTCGGGGTTTTCCCGGTAACTAGAGGTGTGGGATTATCAAAAGATGAGACATTTGCGATTCTTAACAAACTTTTATTGAAAACTTAAATTATTAATTCCCTAAATAACAACTTTCTTAAAGTGAAAATAAGAAAAATTTAAAATTTTAAAATTCAAGCCCAAGATCCCCTAGATCCTTATAATAATTATATTTATTTAACTGTCTAATAAAACTTCCTATAAAAAAATTTTCCTTTTTTAAAGTCCCCTTTCCCTTTCCCCTAGGTTGAAAAAATTTCCCTTTTATGTTTTGTAGGAAAAACTCGGTTTTTAAAATCCTTCTTTTATAATTTAGATGGCGTACCCTTTCCCAGAGCTATGGACGTCAACATTTATTTCGAAAAATTTCCCCAACTAAGTTATCTCTGGCTTGGTTCTATCCCCCAAAACCTTCTACCCTTTTTTAAATATATCTCTTTGCATACTCGTTCGTTTCTCTTCTTTGGTTTGGGTTTGGAAAAGTTTTGCCATTAATCGTGGCCGTCAAAAAAACTTAGGGTTTTGTTGAAGAAGAACGCGAGTTCACATGTTTTATAAATTCATAAAGTAAAATATTTTAGGGCTTTTTTTTTCAAATTTAAAGTTAACAACATAACATTATTAAAAGAATAGCATGATATAAAAATTGTAGCATGCGGCTTTACTATTATCTCATGGTTACAAAATATTTATATAATATTAATTTCATTATAAGAATAAAATCAAAACTTAATTTACTTTGCAAAATTTACAGTTTTTTCCTGGTGAATTTAAAAGTTTCTGTTTAGTATTATATGTCGATGTCCAGTGGATGGTGGTAGTGTATCGTGCTTCCACGCACAGATTCACGAATCTGTGGCGGGGATCCTCCGGACTGGACCCTTTCGACACTGCCATTAAAAATTTTTCCGAGCTTTTTTAAAGCAATAAAAAGGGTTCTAAAAGGTTTTCGGGATTTGCTTATTTCAGAGGATTTCCCCTGGTTTTAATTCCTTTTCTCTCCCCTCCCCCCCAATGCATCACATACGCACGCCTACGTGGAAAATGGTAGCATTAGTGAGCGAAACCGTAACTTTTAATGGGCACAGTAAGGAGATTAATTATAAACCGTGCATATTATCAAGATAAAATTTTTTTTTTTATCCTAATTTCGGGAACCGATGGGGGGTACTGGTAATAATTCTTCTTCTTAACAATATTTTTAAAATTTAAATATAAAATGCCCTTTGCAATATTCATCCATTTATAATGAATATCAGAGTAAATGTTTTTTTATTTTTTTATTATGTTAGAATGTGTATTCTGTTTGTTTACTATCAGTAAATTGATAGTTTTTTAAGATAATCTTTTGTTTTCGACTTTTCAATAGGCTCGCCCCTCCCCTTCGCAGAGTTATCACGCCCCCTTAGGGAGGGGACACCCCACAGTTTGAGAAACGCTGAATATAATATATATCCCCTTTTTTAAAATTTGCTGGAAGATTAAATGATCTGGAACCAGATATCCTTCTTCGACTTAATTACTCTTTAACTTTGCAAAATTTTAAAAAAAGTAAAGAGGTGAAATTTTAATATGATATTCGAAATCTGCATTTGATCATAATTATAAGCATTGTTTTTCCATTTCAGGCGAGCCGTACTTAGAGCCTAGGCTGGAAGAGAAGTTTTTGGTGAGGTATCTTCGAGCAAAAAAGTACAACGTAGACAAAGCGTATAAAACACTTCTTTACTACTACTACTTCAAGTCAAAGTTTGCTTATATATTTACACACTTCAAGCCGTCCCAGCTAAAGCATGTTTTGGAAATGAACTGTTTGAATTTGTTACCGCTGAGGGATAAAGATGGCGCATCCATTGGATTATTGCGAATGGGTAAGAATCTTTAACATGTGTGTATTCGAAATAGGTTGGTATTTAAAGTGTATCGCGTCCAGTGCTGTTATTACTTATACTATTTGAAATTAATATCGGCTTAGGATTTAAGGCTACACAGTACCCTTTTTCAAAAATTTTTGGAGACACTAACAATAAAAATAATTTAAGCTTTACACTGAGACTATATGATTAAGTTGATCCTGAAAGTAAAAAAAAGTTATTTCGACCAGTCATTAAGGTAACAGACTACGTTCGGAACCGTGATTTTGCAAAAGCGTATAAATGGATAATATTTATGATATTTAGTGTCACTTAGATTAGTAAATGTGTATAAAATTGTTTTAAGAATAGTATTGCAATAAAATTTTTTATTTAAGTACACTATTTTGACAAAAATGAACATAGAATGACCCATTTTCAAAATATTCTCCTTCTGTGAAAAATGCTTCTATTATAATAATATTTTGCCTGTATATAGCTCAGACCTCTGTACAAAGGCTCAACTAGAATTTTGAAATATATAACTTATATAGAAGAGGGTTTATCCATGTTTTACGACAATAGAGAGGAGAAATTTTAAGAAAAAAACACCGATCATTATTTCAAATGGTTGTAATTCTGAAAATAATGTTAATTTTTCAAAAATCATAGTTGAGCCTCTGCACAGAGGCTTGAGCTATATACAGGCAAAATATTGTTATAATAGAAGCATTTTTCACAAAAGGAGAACATTTTGAAAAAAGGTCATTCTAAACTAATTTTTTGCTGAAATATTGTATTTAAATAATTTTTTTTTGTCAAAATGTCCTTAAAACAATTTTATACATGTATTCTAATCTAAATATCATGAAAAGTATTCATTTAAGAGCCTTTTTAAAATCACGGTTCCGAACGTAGTCGGATACCTTAAATTACAATTTTAAGAAATTAAGAATTTTTGAAGTTTTTCAAACTCATATAAATTAACTTCCCTGAATTAGAACAACATGAATTATTGAATTAAAGCAGACGGTAATGATATGGATGAGAATTTTCAACCTAAACAACATCTATAGATATTTCTTAATTTAGATAGTCAATTAAAATTATTTCAAAATTAAGAAAAGGAATAAGGTATCCGACTACTTGCGAGAATTTTTTTTTTTTAAAAAATAGAGATATGGGAATTTTTTTGTGATGTTTAGATTTATTTAGTATATTTTAAGAAAAAAAATACTAAAATTGAAAACAGAAAAAAATTATTGTTATTAAATTGGGAAAAAACTGGTAAAAATGTACAAAAAATTACATAAACGTGGCCTGCTCTGTACAAAAATTTTATGAACAAATTATTAATTTTTCAATTTAGATGTATTACTTTGTTATTTATATTTAAAATGACCTTCAGGATAAGAGATATTTTATTTTTTACAAAAACTAGAGCACTTTATCTTATTGACTACATAAAACTGCTTAAAGAAACAGTGATTATATTCACATAAAGGACTGTAAATATTGAAATAAAACAGTGATTGATAAATCTGAATGTTAAAACATTTCTAGTGTTATACAGAACATACACAAAAAATTTCACACAGCAAATTATTTAAAAAACTTTTTGAGCAATCCCTGTCCCCGTTTGATTTTTCGAAAAAAACACATTTCGATTAAAACGCATTTTAAAGTTTGACATCTTATTTACCTACTTTTACTAAAACACTTGTAGTTTTAGTTCTAATAAATGGAATATAAAAAATTTGGTATTTTTATAAATCTAATAAGATGATCTATAAAATAAAATCATAAAACTAATTAGTCAATTTTTGAAAAAAATCATAATTTTAGGGTAGTCGGATATCTTAAATAGAACTATAAATATTTTACAATATGAAACACAAACGATTTAAAATTTACTCATCCACAAACCATTTCTGTCATGTACACATTCCGTTATTGAAGTGTTTTAATCAATACACTTGACTATTTTAGAAATTGAATTGAATATTTTTAATCCATGCATTAGCGGACATCACATTAAATTTTACTTTTATTATCACTTTATATCATTATTTAATTTATTATTTACTTTTTATCATTTTCTTTCTTTATAATATCTAACAAGTTCAACTAAAGCAATTGTTATGTAACAGATAACCATCCTTCAATTAGAGAGTTCTCTTTCAAATCTTTGGTCTTAATATGCCTGATAATTTGTTTACATAAAGTAATAATCCTGTTAAACGATCCATTTCGGTAGATAATAGAACTAATAGGAATCACAAAAGAGAAAAGGGGAAAATCTAATACTGAAAACATATTATTTACATTTAAGATAAAAAGTTATCGAGTCAAATTTATGTAAAGAGCAATATTGTAATTTATGTGTTCCGTCTTAAAAGCTTCAAGAGGTTATCGCTCACGCATGCATATTTGAATAGTCGAACTTTTCCTTGTAATCTAGTTTGTTGATCTTGAAAAACAAAAGAATGTAAAAAAGCATAAAACTCAACTCAAAGTTTTTTGTCCTTTCTGTACATACAATAAGATATTTACATAAATACTTATTTCCTTTGCGATTAAATCATTTTTTCTTATAAATATTCATTAAAGGCTTAAGAAAAGGTTTCAGACAACACAAACAAAGAGATTCTATGGAGTTTCCCCTAACCAATGAATATGATGATAAAAATTAAATACCTTATTGACGTACATTCATCTACAATCTATAAAAAAATGCTTTGTTTGAAACAGTGCTATGATACACCTTCATGCGATCTTTATTTGAGTAGTAAAATCAAATGTTTAGTTCTTGATTTTCCATTCTAATTTTATGAGAGAAATACATATTAGTGATTAAACATAATGACTGTTTTGTATTAAAAAATATTTAGCTCTATTTAAATTACTTTTCTTTGTTTCGAATAAATTTTAATTGACTATTTAAAGTATACAGTAGTTATAGATATTGCTTTAGTAGAAAACTATCTTCCGTATTTTTATCGTCTGCTTTAATTCAATGATTCAAGAAACTTTAATTAACACACTTTTATTAGCTTCACCTGTACGTAATGGAATATTTGAACTCGACTTTTACCCACTTTAAAAGGTCAGATTTATTCGAAATTTTACACACTTGTCAAGAAACGATGACAATATATTAATTTAATAATTTTGTTCCATTGTCCTGATCAGGATCATCGGGATTAACAATTTCCCCTTTCCAGATTTGGCAACTAAATCCAGATCCCATTTCCAGATTTGGTGACTAATTCCAGACTTTGTGACTAAAAAGTTAAGTTACAATCCTAAAGTGAAAACACTCATGGTTAATATAAATACAACAAACAAAAAACAAAGTGATAATCCTCTTGCCGGATCTGTGGAATGAAACATCATTCATTGCTTCATTTTACTTAAACGGCTGAGAATTGATTCAGAGGTCTCACCAGATTAAATATAATTTCTCACAAACTCTTCAATTTCAATTGTGTTCTTTTATGTATAATGCTCATGCAAGTTTCAGAGAAAATATTGAGCCGTTTTAGTAAAAAATATCATTGACTTTGCGTTTTCTTTCACATTAAGTATTTCAAATTTAGCTCTCTTTGAGATTTCCTTCATTTGGCTGATCTACATTTTTCAAACTAGACCGTATCGACGCACAGATAGGATCCTATTGGGTATTCTAGATTCTAAAAAAATGACGCATTTAAAACTCATTCATCAATACAATTTTTTTTTAAAAAAAACATGTTTTTATTGTAGACCGAAATAAAAATGAATTATAGTTTAAAAAAAACACGCTTTTGTAGTTGATCGAACTGAAAAGTAAATAATAATTCTTTATATAAGAATAAAATGAATATTGCGAAAATTAATGTCATTGTGGTAAAAGCGTGGAGTAGGCTTTGTACTAAATTTTTACACTAACTCTGCATTTCGGAATAGAACTAGTAAGAAACTATAACAAATGATATCGAGCACCCCACGCTTTTACCAGAATGACATTAATTTTATCGTTCATCATTTTATCCTTATTTTAAAAATTATGTTTGCTTTTTAGTTAAATTAACTATAAAAGCATGATTTTTAATGTTTTTAAACTATAATTTATTTTTTAGTAAATCGACAACTTGGCAAACTCCTCTATTATCAATATTGAAGAACATATTTCTATTTTAAATTGTGACACAGTTTAAAACAAGTTTTAATGGATCCTGAATTTTCATAATTTGCCTCTATTTTAATTTCACACTTTTGTGTTACTATAAAATTAAGTGAAAAGAAACCAAACTATATATAATTCACTTTAAACTTTATTCACTCTTAACAAAAATTTAAAAAGCATTTTTTCACTTAATTTTTTGGCAATCAATTAGGAATTTCTATCAAAATATGAAATATTTAACACACACACACACACACTCCATACCTATTCAAAATCTCGTACCCACGCTTTTATCACAATGACACTAATTTTCTTGTTTATTTATTTTATTCTTATTAATTTTACTTTTTAGTTCGATTAACTATAAAAGCATGCTTTTTTAGTTTTTCTAAACTATAATTTATTTTTTGTTAGATTACTTCATTTACTTACCGATGTATAATCGTTTGTTTCTAAAGTTATGCTAGTTAAATTAGCCTCTTTTATAATTATTCTAAATGGGTTTGTTTTGTTGGAGAAAAGAATTTTGTTACGAATAATCGACGCTAGTTGAACTGAATAAGTATAATTTTTTTAATACATTTTCAAGATATTATCATTGATCTGGAGATCCTTCTGACCAGTTGATGATTACAAAAATAAAAACCCTGTGTGGATCAAATTTTGGCTACTATTAATCACAATTACGATTTATGCTATTTAAGTTTTTTTTAATTGACTGAGAGAAACTAAGCCAATAATTTGCTTAAAAATTTGACATGTTTTTATAAAGTCATGAATAAACGAAATCTTTAATTAGTCGAATAATTAAAGTTAAAAAGTTTCTGTATACAGTCAAAAGAAACTTGACGGCAACATTCGCCAACTCTATTAATAACTCGCCGAGTTGGCAAACCCGATTTCCTTTTTGTCGTACGTGCTGAATTGGCATCCCTGGGCTTCGTTTTATATAATGTATCCAATAGGTTGCGATAATACGTAAGTACCAATTTGATTTTCTAACAAATACGTATATATTAATAATAACTATTTAAAATCGAGTTAATTGACATATGGAATTTAATGTTGATAAACGTTGTAGGTATTTACGAATTATCGCAACCTATTGGCGACACTGAATGAAACAAAGCACTTGGTAGCCAATTCAGCGCGTTTGACACATAGGAAATCAGGGTTGCCAACTAGACATTAATAGAGTTGGTGATTGTTGCGATAATATGTAAGTACTAAGTTGTATTAAATGAGATTTTTAAATTGCTTGTATATGATACCCATACAACATTCCCATTTATGAAGGAAAAAAAACTTGTCAATTACGAATCTTTAAGGTATCTGACTACGTTCGGAACTGTTATTTTAAAAAAGGCGCATAAATGAATAATTTTCATGATATTTAGTATCACTTAGATTAGAGAATACATGTATCAAATTGTTTTAAGGAATTTTGACAAAAAAAGTTATTTAAATACAATATTTCGACTAAAAATTAAATTAGAATAACCTTTTTTCAAAATGTTCTCCTTTCGTGAAAAATGCTTCTTTTATAATAATATTTTGCCTGTATATAGATCAGACTTCTGTACAGAGGCTCAACTATGATTTTTGAAAAATTCGCATTATTTTCAGTTACCACCTATTGAAATAATTATCGGCGTTTTTTTCTTAAAATTTCTTCCCTCTGTTGTCGTAAAACATGGATAAACCCACTTCTAAATTATATATTTCAAAAATTCTACATAAGCCTCTGTACAGAGGTCTGAGCTATATACAGGCAAAATATTATTATAATAGAAGCATTTTTCGCAAAAGGAGAACATTTTGAAAAAAGTTTATTCTAAGTTAATTTTAACCGAAATATATTATACTTAAATAATTTTTTATAGTAATACTATTCTTATATATAAAACAGTTTTATACACATATTCTAATCTAAGTGACACTAAATATCATAAATATTATCCATTTATCCGCTTTTGCAAAATCACGGTTCCAAACGTAGTCGGATATCTTAAGTAAAACTTTGAATGAACGTAATATTTTGTTTGCTAGTTTTAAAAATGCTGTATGAATAACCAAAAATGTTTATTCATATAAATAAAGAATATGCAGCTTAAGTGTAGTATAGGGGAGCCACTTTTTGATTTGGTGATTTTTCTTCGGATTTGACAATTTTTATCTAAATATCATGGTGAGATATCGAATTCATTCTAAAATATATAATAAATAATTCCGAAAAAAGTACCTTGGCGATCACTTTTGGTCTCCTAAAAAAAGGACAGCGCCAAGTCCCCCCCTATACTACACTTTAACTGAATATGCTAAAAGTAATTTATAGTTTATAAATGATTTGGTTTGACATTAAAGTAGCTTTTAAATTAAATGCAAAAATATGAATTTAAATTTTTTAAAAAAAATCTAGAAAAAAAATATAATTTAAGGCTAAGACCTGGGATCAAATGATGATATGTTTTGATACCTTAATCATTAGACATTGGGACCATTGCGAAAATTAAAAGCATATAAAAAATAACTTCATTTGCGATTATAGATTACCTGAAAATGTTCCACACACCGTTTTTCTCTGTTTCGTTATTCCTATGGTTATTTATGAATGTACCAGTATACAAAGAGAAACAATACCTGAATATATTTGAGTTCCTATTTCTAATGGGTTGTGGATAGGTGTTTTACCATTGCAGACCTAGTACTTTCCCAAAAACGGGAATTCTCTTTTCGTGCGGCACCTGTGGGCGGATCAATCTCGTAGGAATTTTAAAGCCCAATTTCCTCCTGGGGAGCACCTGGCTCTGAGGGGGAACCTGTACTGGGTTTTATTTTGCCAGAAATCCCCCAAAACCCAAAACGAACTCTGGGATCTTTTACAACCGCGTATAATCATAGACGGGGCCGCTGTCGATTTTCTGCATCAAAAAATCCCCCGGGGCCGGGGTCGAAAAACCTTTGGGCAAAAGGCCCAAACGCAAAAAAACCACCCCACCCAGCCGGCTTATTTGATTTTTCTTTAAAGAAAAATCAATTCAAAATGACAAGAATCTGTTATCGAAGAAAAGTGATAGACAAAGTATAATTTCAGTTTTCTGAAAGCATTTCCCATACAGAATTTTGAAGAATTTGATAAAATATTGAATTTTGCTTTCTATAGTCATTTATATTTAAATAATGTAATAACATAAGTATGTACTTTTTGCACCTATTTTCTCTATAAACATTTATTGCAACACCTACTTTCATCAGTTCTATATAATCCCCCCCCAATGGGACATTTGGGCCCAAAATTTTTGGGAAGCTGGATTTTTACAAAGGGTAAATAATTGGCGGCAAGCAGGCTTTGAGTTTCCTGGAACTCAGCCCCTCCCCTCCCCCGTGATGGGAGGATTGCGGAGGTGTACGTTTCCCCCTGCCCCCCCTAATTTCATGTTTTCCCCTGTGGCAGCCCTTCATAAGCCAATAACAGGCTCCGGACAGTGCTGATCACTTTTGATGGTTTGTTTTTGGCTACGATCCATAGGTGCGGGTTCTTCCTCGGTTTGCGCCACTTCACCCACTTTTTCATTCTTTTTTTGATAATGCACAGAAAAAAACAACAAATTCTCAATTTTTAAATTTCTTTTTTAAATGATTCTTGTTTTTTCCTTTTTCTACAAGGGGTTTAAAAATTTTTCACTTCGGTTTAATATCCAAGCAGGTGTTTGGAAAATGTACAACTCGAAGAAGATAATTTGTTCTACGAACATGCGTTGTTGCCATAACGTATTAAAAATAATCCACGTGAAATAATAACACACACAATTTGGTAAAAGAAATTCAAAATAAAATTTGATTATTTATTTGTTTAATCTAATATGTATTAAATTAAAATATTTAATTTACTGTATCTAAAATAATAAAGATTATTATAATTATAATACGTCAGAGTAAATTTAATGTAAATTTTTTTTTATGTATTTCAACTAAGGAATCTAATAAATATATTTTTTAGTAAAATAATTTAATTAACGATAAAAAATCGTATGCTCATATATTTTTAAGTATACTACTAACTTCCCTTTTTTTTTCTAGTTTTGAATTTTATTCTGCGTTCCATCTTTCTTAGGACCATGGATTATTATATTTTTTTTGTCTCTGAGGCCGTCTTTAAATGATTATGAATACATCTTTTATAGGTGAATTTGACCCCAGTAAAGCAACACCCGAAGAATTCGTAGCTGCTTCTTTATTGTGTGCTGAAATAGGAACGGATAGCGAAGCTACTTTGGTTTGTGGTTCTGTAGCCATTTTAGATTTGAAAGGAGTCACTTTCAAAAAGATGTTGCACTTTTCATCGGTTAGGCTACTCTCATTGTTTACCGCATCTCTGCAGGTAAGAAATCTTCAAATTTCACTGAATTCTATCAGAACATTATTTATGTGGTTTTTTAACAATGGAAATTATTTTATTTTTTTCGATTTATTCAGAACTAGTTCTGATGAGCTTTACACAGCACACGCCATAGAATTTTGTGTTAACTTAATATACAGTGGACCACAAAAGTGTTCGTACACTTGTAATATTTCCAATAAAATTTATGCTTTCAACTAGTAAAAATTAATATATCGGAATTGTAATTTTTTTTTATTATATCTGCAACTTGTTCTTAATGGAATGACGTTATCAATTTTTTAAGAATAGTATAACTGTTATTTTTAAAAATTAATAATCAAAAAAAGCTACTAAAATTACACCACAAAAGTATTCGTAAACTTAACAAAAATCTCAACATAGCTTTAAATATTGTATTTCTTTCTTAATTTGGCGCTTAGTAGGATATCTTTTAGTGCCCACAACAACTTTTAAACGTCTTGGTATAAATTTAATCAGTTTTTTGTAATTTCTGCATCGACTTTCCTCCATACTTTTGTGATTATTGTTTTTACTTCCCATTATTTGTTTATATGTGTCATGTTTTCTTTTTTTTTTAAATCAAATTCTCACCAAATATGTTCTACTGGGCTAAATAAAGTGATTGAGGAGGTGTTTTCAGATTTTGGGGACAGTTATAGAGGCACCAGCGGCATACATTGAGAGCAGTGCGCTTGGCGTCATTATCCTGTTAAAAAATGAAGTCGTCTCTAATATCCAATGATTGATTGAATATTAACGTCGCACTGTTCAGCTACACGAGGGCTTTTGGCGACGGACCACGTCATTTTGAACCATGGTCAAGTGACGTGGACGACACCTGAGCTGGCACCCCCCTCTCCTAACTGACACACCACACCAACGGGAGGACGTTTCAGCTCTCGACAGATTTAACGTGCATCGCTGCCCTACACGGAGGGTCTTTAATGGTACTGGGCTCGAACTCGTGACAAGGCAAGCCACGATCCGATACCTATACCACTCGGCTACCGCGGCCACTCTAATATCAAATTTTGGGCGGGTAATGTAAAATTTCTCTTTAGAATATTTAAATAGAGCTAATGCTTCATAATACCTTTGAAAAATAACAAATGGCCTAATTCTGAAGCCGATTTACACCCCCCACGCCGGAACACTTCCACCTCCATGGTTCATTGAACCAACTAGATTCTTTGGATTGTTTCAGAAAATTCAAAATTGACAGCAAATTGATTGGGATGACAGAAAATTCAACATTTTTGGTTCCGATGGGTGTATAATAGTTTGTAAATGATAAAATGAGGTATTTTATCCCATGAATTTATGAGGAACAAGAACTCCTCCATCTCCATGCTGAAACATATTTTCCACTTCTGTGATTTGAGTGGGATTTTTTTCACATGGTTATATAATTTTTTAGTTGATGTTGCTATTATATTGTTATCGATGCCCTCTCTATAGCATACTTAGTAAAATCTATTGCACATTTTACTTATTTACTTTTTTCAAAAGGGATGTTTAAATATATATTCCATTTTCTTACTTATTTTGTACAAAGTTTAAATTTAAACAATATATATTTTTACCTAACTTTTTAAAACAACAATTTCTGCAGCACTTTCATTTTTGAACCTAGATAAGCAGAAATTTTAAATTTTGTAGCCCGATAATCTAGTTTTTCACAGACCTTAATTTTATTTACCTAAATTTATTAGGGTGAAAAATGTATCCAATTTTGAAAAAGATGACTCGGATTTTTCTTTTATTCTTAAATATTCTTCACACAAAGTTATAATTCTAAACAATGAATTTCGTACAACACAAAGTGAGTCAAGCTTTCAAATAAATTGTTACGCATATGTGTAGCTAGTGTAATTCTTAAAATAAAATTTTTAATGGTTTCCGTGAGATTGTTTGCAATAAAATTAATATGAATAATAATTAATATACTTTTATGTATAGATATAATAGTCCATCTGTGTTTTTTAGGATTGTATCGCCTGCCGTGTGAAAGGCTTGCATGTCGTAAACGAACCTTACTATTTCAGTACTATTATCAAGATTATAAAACCATTCCTGCACAAGAAAATAAGAGACAGGGTAAGGATAGGTTTATATTTATTTTTGTCTACTTAGAAGGATAATTTTAAACATGTTCATCAAAAAATAGATAGATAGACAGGGAAAAAATAGATTGTAAAATAAAATTTGATAGATTTGCTTCCATTTAATTTATGTTGAATAATATTGCAATAAAAAGTTATGTTAGAATCCGTTGGCTATCTAATTTGTATTTTACATTATCATATAACGATCATGAAATTTATGATAAAAGCTAGCTTTCTTTTCACATTTCCACATTGCACCTTATAAATTAAATGAACAGAAACTCCATATTATCCTGCGTAATAATTTTCGCTAGATTCGAGTATCGAACCTGCAACCTACTAAACTCGAGATTTTCTTTTGATTTGAATCGACATCAGACAAGTATGTGACCTCGCGGAATTTAGATTCGAAACTGTTTAACAAACAGTAGTTCTCATCGAAAGAATGCTCTTTGGCGAAATTTACGTTCGAAACTGATTTTCAGTGTAGCCTCGATTTCTGTGGTCTGAGCTACACTTTCTAAGCAAATTAGTAACAAAGAGAAAATTGGTATAATAAAAAGGAAACAATTTATTGAAACGCAATAACATTTTCACGGGATGTTGATCGAAAGAGGCAATGCCGCGCAAAATAACAGAGGAAAACCAAAACTACTTTCCAATATATAAGTAGTATAAATACAGTTCCTAACTTGTGTGAAAAAATGTTTGATTGAAAGCATTTATCAGTAGAGCGTAAGACTACTTCTAATAGCGATTGCAGGCTGGAAAGCGACGATTCATACTTTTATATATAAGCCAGTATTTCTCAAAGTTTCAAATCCCCGTGATGAGTGAATATTGGGTCGCTAATATTGATCCAATATTCAATCATCACGGGGAACTTATATGCAATAAAAAGAAATATTCAATCATAATTTTCATCGCTCCCCTCATCCATACAACAACAATGTATTTAATTCAATAATATACCTTGACGCTAAAGCTGCAATACAACTTCAACCTCTTAAGGTATCCGACTACGTTCGGAACCATGATTTTAAAAAAGTGCATAAATGGATAATTTTCATGATATTTAGTGTCACTTAGATTAGAATACATGTATAAAATTGTTTTAAAAGGACATTATGACAAAAAACAAAATTATTTAAATACAATATTTCGGCAAAAATTAACTTATAAAAACCCTTTTTTTCCAAATTTTTCCCTTTTGTAAAATGCTTCGTTGTATTATATTTTGCCTGATATAGCCGAGCCCTGTACAGAGGCTCAACTATGATTTTTGAAAAATTCACATTTTCAGAGTTACAACCATTTTAAATAATTATCGGTGTATTTTCTTAAAATTTCTCCCTTTTGTTGTCGTAAAACATGGATAAACCGACATCCGAGTTATACATTTCAAAAATTCTAGTTGAACCTCTGTACAGTGGTCTGAGCTATAGACAGACAAAATATTAATACAATAGAAGCATTTTTTACAAAAGGAGAACATTTGGAAAAAAAGGTTATTCTAAGTTAATTTTTTGTCAAAATATTGTACTTAAATAATTTTTTATTGTAATACTATTCTTAATCCAATTTTATATACATTGTCTAATCTAAGTGACTCTAAATATCATAAATACTAGCCATTTACACGCTTTTGCAAAATCACGGTTCCAAACGTAGTCGGATAACTTAAGTGCCACGAACACATATATAGACATCTCCCTCAGCTATAGTGTTAATTGCCCCCGGATGTATATATACGTCTTTCCGCGAAGTACGATATTTTCTGTGCACTGCTAATCCATAAAATTATTCTGACGGCTTTAAAATGCAATAAAAGGACCTTGACAGTGTTTGCGAAGGATTTACTTATTTCAGAGGATTTGCTTATTAATTCCTTTTCTTCCCCTCCCCAATACATCCCATACGCGTGCCTACGTGGAAAACAGTGACACTGAGGAGTGAATCTCGTATCTTTTAATCGGCAATTAAAGGAATAATTACAAATCGTACAAATTATCATGATAAATGTTAATTTTTGTATATAACTTTATATATGACACAATCCATAGGGGTCACTGATAATTGTTTAACTTGTTCTTTACTTAGTATTGTTAAATTAACTATAAAATATATTCCTGAATGATACATTTTTATAACTGTATTATATCAGTGTAAATGTATATTTCATTTTTTATCATGTCAAAATATATTTTGTTTGTTTTCTAACAGTAAATTAATAATATTTTTTAAAAATAAGCTTTCGTTTTCGACTTTTCAATATTCTCGCGCCCGCCTTGTAGAGTTTTCGCGCCTCCCGACGAAGGCGCGCCCCACAGTTTGAGAAAATCGGTCTTCAACAGATTCTCTCTTTCACTTTAAGGGATCTATGCCACTTCTCATAGAAGACGTGTTGTCAAGTCATTAAGATTTCGAAGAGAATTGCAAGAATAGAAAGGCGTTTCCTGAGCGTGACCTAAACAGGCTCTATAGGGTTTGTAGCAGTATCTATTTAATCCAGTAACAGTCACCGGACATAAGGGATCACTTGTCTAGTGGTCAAGTTACTCGGCTACGAATCTATAGGTCCCAGGTTCCGTCCTCAGATTCACCACCTCATTGGTGACCTTGGCTGAATAAAGTAAAAGATCTGCCGTGGCACTATCTACCCGCAAGAAGAGCAACCAAAAGTCGTGAGACATAGCCATCCTGTGATGACTATGTCTGGGGTGATTCGCGTAAGCTAGAGGTGTGGGATTATCTAAATGATGAGACATTATGTAATTCTTAACACAACTTTTATTAAGAATAACTTAAATTACTTAATTCTAAATAACAACTTTCTTAAAGTGAGAATAAGCCAACAATTAAACCTTATTTTCAAGTCAGATCGCACAACTAGATCACTTATCTTAATTATATTTATTTAACTGTCTAATCTAACTTCCTATACAAAATATTACCTTTTATAGAGTCACCTTCCTTCCTAGGTTGAAGAAATTCCTATTATGTTAATTTTAGATGAGAAGACTCAGACTTTCTTAATCCTTATTATAATTTAAGACAATGAGCGTATCCTTCTTCCAAAGCTGTAGGACGTCTAACCTTTATTCCAAACAATTCCGCACTAAGTTATCTCTAGGCTTGCCGTGATATCTCACCAAACCTTCTATCCTTTTAAAGTATATCTCATTTGCATATTCGATCCGTTTCTCTTCTTGGTATTGGGTTGGAAAAGTTTTGCCATTAATCGTGGCCGTCAAAGAACTTAGGAGTTATGTTAGAAGAAGAACGCGAGAGATGTCACAGTCGTCAGACTCATTTGACGCAGCACCTCCAATTAACAGCAACAACGCTCACGCTTCACACACGCTTGCCATAACAATTATATCGTTCATTTACCGACTCACTCTGGTGGGGGAAGTATCGTACTTTTTACCCACATTTAATAAGTTAGCCTTTAAAAAAGATACATTAAAGACTTTATTTCTGATTCTCTTTTTCAGGTTCACCATCACGGTAGCAATTTAAAAAGTCTTCATCAACATATTCCACCCGAAATATTACCAGAATATTTAGGAGGACATTTGCGCTATAACAATGAAGACTACATTTCCAAAATTTTGTCTAAGGAGTCTTATTTCGAAGAAATCAACAAGTACGGTTATCCACCTTTAAATCAAGAAGTAATTGAGAAAGAGAAGTTTATCGCTCTTGCGACAAACTCCCAGCTACAAACAGCTGTAATCATATGAACAGCGATTCCTGCCGTGTGTTGGGGTGTATAAAATGTTGTATCAGAGAAACAGTTCCGCTTATTTGAAAGGGGAAAACGGTAATTTTATTACACAATCCTCATATGATCTTATTTAATGTGTTCCTTTTGTGTGGTGTTTTTTTTCTTCTTCTGTATATTGTTTTTTACTCTTATTATTGAATTAAAAAAATCATATCTTACGGCTGACTTATTTTTGAGTTTGTATCTAAATTATTTTGTAGTACCTTGAATATTCAACAGAGTAAACTTCTCTATGTTAACGTTCATAGAAAAACTTCAGTTTGGTATATCTGTTATCGTTTAAGTGTATAATTCAGTAGTTTTATAGAATAACTAGGTGTGTGTAATCCATATAATAACTTGACAAGTTAGTTTAAGTATATAATAAATGAAAATTTTCATACTTTACCTAGTTATTCCGTGAAATAAATAGATATTCTATGAAGTAACTAATGATACACCGTTGAAGAGTGAAAGATAAACAATTTTAAAGTTACTTTAAAAATTAATTGATCATGAATATAGCTAAAATCTCCCGAAAAAATACACTTTATCCCTATTGCGGATGATTAATTGATAAACAATAAGGAAAAGTAGATATAATTTATTATTGATCATATTAGTAATATTATTTAAACAAAAGGGGAAAGAAAAGAATATGTGGCAGAAATAGTTATATTTAAATATTATCAAAAACTACATGCTGGGAAGAAAAAATGTTGCTTCATAAAAATAACGTGTGAACTTTTTCAAACAAAAAAGTACGAGAATATTAATTCAAATTTTTTTTATGTGAAATACCTTTATTTTATTTTTCATTATTTATTATAGCAAGGATTTTACTGTGATGACATCTCGAATTGCATTGCATACTATTTTTGAAACATGTACACTTTTTAATATTACCCATTTTTTCACTGCAAAGCAGCTATAGGCTGTTCAAAATTGACTAAAAGCAGATAGAACCGATTCAAAGAACTTTCGAGTGCCATATATTTCATATTTTAACGATCAAGTAATTGTTATTCTACAGAATAACTAGTTAAGTCGTAGAATTCAATAATTTTACATACTTTAACTGAATTGTCTAGTTATTTCGTGAAATGTCTGGCTATTCCATAAAATAACAGATTTCACACTTTAACGGTAACATGTCTATCTACAAGGTGTGACAATTAAATTCCCGGACTACTCATACCCTAGCCGTTAGGCTTGGTGTGAAGGAATGGAAATGGAATATAATTGACCTTGATATTTCCGGTGCTGGTAGCATATTATTCTATCTCTCAATCTCAGCAATACTCAATCTGCGGCCCACCGAACCATATTTTTTTTTCTGATTAGTGATAATAGACAAAGGAGTAGCGACTATATTTTTATGAGTGGAACTAATTTTTAATGATATTTAGTACCTTGCGAGCGAAAAACATTCGAAGAAAATAGGTTGTTGGGAAGTCAACTATTTTGTGGTGAAAAACAGGCATGGTTTAGTAATCGTTTGATTTGTCACTAAAATGTTGTATTTAAAATACGCCAATAAACAGGAATTATATTCACAATGACACTTTTCCTCAAAAATTTCTTTCAAGAGGTAATAAATAGGCTTTCTTGAATAATCTTTACAACATGAAAAAAAGTATTTGGTTAGTGGTAATGTTACAGATGTAACAAAGGCACCCTATGAAATTTGTTATATTATTGGTATTCATACGGAAACCATTTACTGTTGCAGAAATTGTGAAGGAATGATTCTTAAATGCTTCCAATTTAGAAAAATTCAGAGACAAAAATAAAAAACAAAAATAATTATTAAAAAAGTAAAATTGGAGTTGAAAATGTGGAAAAAACTGATACAAAAAAATATTTAAAAAAATTCTATGTTATCTTTGGCTTAAAGCATTTCTCCCACCCCTGCATTAATCCTCTTATTCCGGCCCGCGTGAAATATTCATCATATGTATGCGGCCCTGCAAAAAAAAAGGTTGAGTACCCCTGTTCTATCTAGTTCAATTTGTTTTTTTATCCTTGTTTAAGAAAGATGTTGTGTCGAAGTGCCGTGATCACGTTAAACGTAAAAATCCATCTTCGAAATTCCTTGTGAAATTTTAAAAAAAATCCAATTGAATGTTTTAAATTGTCAAGTGAGGTTTAGAGATAATTGCACGTCACATAGTCAAATTTTTGAACGGCATAAAGGATTTTCGGAAAATTGGGAGGTTGCTGAAGATGAACGTTTTTGTCGATCTATGACATCAAGTGTTCTCTCTTCGACAACATTCATAGACGAGATAGGTTTAATTACGAGATCAGGTTTTTCAAAAGTAGTTTATTCAGGATCAAAAACATTTACTATCTCTAATGTAGTAAATTTAAAAATATACTTCAATTTAAAAGCATTTAAATAAATCATTCGCACCCGATCTCGTGGATACGCGTGTCACTCGAACACTAACTCCTCTATATCCTTTCGTCATCTGCAGTTGTGTATTGATAGCGCGTGATCATTTGCATTTAAGCTGTTGCCAACTGCAGATGACTAAATGTCCATGGATCGGAAACTTGAATTCCAGATCACAGCACTGAAATTGGAAAAACATCAACTAGTTTTTATAAACTATCTAACATCAAGAATGGGCGATGTTCATCGTTTTTGTTCGAAAAACATACAAGACAAATTACATAAAATTTAATATATTCACCGAAAAATTTTTCTCAGATCATCAAGATGAATAAGTTGGCAAACAAAACAAAAGACAATAGTTGAAGATAAAATATTAAAATACAATTTTTCTATGAATAGAAACTACAGGCTGCAAACCCATAGTAATGCGCTTAAAATAGTAAGAAACATTCAGTTCGCGCACGCGCGTTTTAAATTTCTTCTACGCGACCTATAAATAAAATGATTCCAGTTCTTAGATCTTTTATAAGGAACAGGAATGGATGATTTACTTTAAAAGGCAGAGTATTTTGTATTCCGATTAATGGTTTTATCGGAGTTTTTGGAATGTTCGACGGGACATCAACACCTTCCTCAGTCACTTCTATATACGTTGTATGATACATTTCTCCTAGAGACAAACTCTTATTCCTGAACATAACGCTTAGATCTTCGGAATCCGGTATAAAAGGATTCCCATCGTCCATCATAGAAAGGCACTTCGATAAATACGCTGAGCAATGGAATTTAAATTTGGGAAGAGCTACTTCTATGAAATCGGGTTCCATCTTACAGAAGTCTTCAGCAATCGATCTTCTCAAATCCAGTTCTGTGATTCGGATTCCGTTTATAAACTTCGGCAAAAAGATATACATGCTGAGTTTGGAATTCTGAAAAGGCAGCTCCAGAATTCGATGACCGGGGGCGCTGTAGTGCTTCAGAAGCTGAGTCAAGTGCATCATGGGAATATCTCTGTGCACGAGAAAGAAAATATTTGTAGAATATTTTAAAAAATCTGCAAACTTTAAAAACTTATTGTTTATTAATAAACACTTAAGAAATCAGCACGAGGGGCGATAAACGACAAACCTCAAATGCATCAACACCGGCCATGAGCTCACAACTATGAACACTGTTACCAGGGACGTTTTAACTGTGCCTGATTATCCCGAGTTAACTCGGGTTCATACATATTGCAGTTATTATCCCGAGAAAACTCGAGTGAAGCGGAATTTGTCAGTACGACTTGTTTTATCATTGTTTTACTCAACCTGGAGGAAATGAAAGGAAATATTCAGCTTTGATTGGTAGTTTGCCAAGTTTTGTTGGTTTCGTGACTCTTTGGGAGGGACAGGCCACGTGTTTTTCCAATTGTCTAGTATACGTTGACTTGTGGATTAGTAATGTATAAAAAAAAGGATCGTTCCGTTGAAAAAAAGTAGAAAGATGGCGAAAAATTTCCAAATTTGCAAAAAAATTAATGCCGTTGCAACATGCAACTCTTTCATTATACAGCGTCAATAAAATTTAAACCATTGGTTATTTTATTGATTTTTTTTTCTTTAGCATGTAATGTTAAGAACCTATTTAATATAAAAAAATATAATGTTTGCTCAAAAAGTATCTGACCTTGATCTTTTTTCAGTGCAATGTAGAGGTTTTAATGCAGGGATGGCGAACCATTGGCGCTCGGGCCATTCATGGCACGCCAGTGTGTTGATCAAAATCGTTAACATTTTATTTCAAAATTCACTATAAAGTATTACGAACAAACGCGAGAGATCGGTTGCGGGGAGCATACTCGTTTGTTATTATCTTGCTTTTATTACGTCGTAGACAACAATTGCTAATGATTTAAAGTCTGTCTACGCGTAGGACAGTCCATTTTATTGACACAACTGTATTTTAAAGTTTATCTGTGTTATATTTACCATTTTTAACTGCTATTTAGCATGACAAGTTCAGCGAAAGAACTAAAAGTGCAAGATAGTAAGTGTAACAGAATTTCAAATTTGGTGGTATTTTTATTAAAAAATCGACAAAGCGGTGTGTGTTTTATGCTCTGAAGTAGTGGTATGCAGAACATCGTCTGTAAATTATCTGTCTGGTATTTTGAAACAAATCACAAACTTTCTTGTCAAAAAAAGTGAACCACAGCTAAAATAATTAATTACTTATAAACCGTTTGGCAGATGACTCAGATTCTGCATGTATTCTACAAAAAGTAATATTTTACAATCTTAATATAAGTTATTAGTCATCCACATACAATTTGCAACAGAAGTCGCACAAATGTTACTTTACGTACATTACGCGTATAACTAAAACATTTTTAACAGTGAAAAAGGTATTTTTTTCGTAGTAAATAGTTTTGTGTGTTATTACTTAGTTTTATTATTTTACCAATAACTACAAGTCAAAATTATTTGACGGCACGTCTATACCTCATTAAACACTTCCTTAGAAAATATGGCTCGTTGATCCATAAGGGTTCACCACCCCTGTTCTAAAGCGACACTAATGTGTACAGTGGGTTGATTGATTGAATATTAACGTCGCACTGTTCAGCTACACGAGGGCTTTTGGCGACGGACCACGTCATTTTGAACCATGGTCAAGTGACGTGGACGACACCTGAGCTGGCACCCCTCTCTCCTAACTACCACACCACACCAAAGGGAGGACGTTTCAGCTCTCGATAGATTTAACGTGCATCGCTGCCCTAAACGGCGGGTCTTTAGTGGTACTGGGCTCGAACTTGTGACAAGACCAGCCACGATCCGATACCTTGACCACTCGGCTACCGCGGCCACGTCGACAAGGTCGGATTCTTGTACGGAAGTCACAATCTCGTCATCATTTAGCATTTGAAATCCAAGGAAGCAAAATGACCTAATATTTCGAGCAGATGTTTGCCAAATTACACAAATGAAATTCCCCAAATATCCCTGACCTTGGGTTTTCTCGTCACTTTTGGGCTCACACGAAACTGGTGAGCATTGAACTGTTCGAAAACGTATTTATATACAGTACATGTAGTTGACAAAAAAACTGGTGCGGATATTTGACGCTCTGGATAATAAACGTTCGGATAAACGACGTTCTAGTGTACTAAAATGTTTTGCTAAATACAGATTAAGGAGGAAGTCAGGATACATTGCTGATGTTAAATCCATTTGCTATTTTGAAAGTTTTAATGTTTGAAAACCATTCTTTAATATCACTCAAAATCAATTAGGGTCCATTTTCCTGATGAGTAACTCCGAGATGTTAAAATTAGTAAAAGCACTTACTTATCTCTACCTATTCCTCCGCTGTTATAGAAAGTTTCTTTCGATGTTTTCTTTCGAGCAAATCTGAACTTCCAAGCGGCTTTGAAATGTACTGCATTTATCCCTATCACATCTTCAAGAGAACGCATTTCGTCCATGATATTTTTTATCTTATTACTCGTGCGAGCCGCTACCCAATGGTTCAAATAATGAACCACCCTTTCGGGTGACTCCTTGACATCTATAACAGTGAAAGGCACCTGGAAGATATGTTCTGCAACATATTTAAAGGCCGGGATCAATTCAGCTTCCCGTTTAACTAAAATTGTGCTGGCCCTGTTGAGGAGAGATCTCCTGTTTGAGTGTGCAAAATATTTGGTCGTTAGCAGATAGAAAGCTTCCATAACGTCCATCTTCGTCATGTTAAGATCTGTGTAACCTAAAACTTCTCCAAATACCTATGAAAGATTTTGAAAGGTGATGTTACAAATCAAAAATTTGTTAATCAGATTTAAATCATTTAATCAAATATGTAAACAGTTTTAAAAATAATTTTGAATAAATTATACGTATTTCCGTTTATTTAGAAAATCTGCCTGTAAACTTTCTGAACCGTTTTGGTTCAACCAGTGTGATTATTTAATCAATTCCTACTATTACAATTCACAATTCCATATATATATTACATATATTATTCAAATTTTCAATCGTTAATAAAATACTTTCTATTCATTCATTCAAGTTCAAAATGAACTTTTTTAAACTTGTAGTGTGGATGACGATGTTATAATACAGTTTTTTCAGATATCAATTCATTAAACTTAATGAATAAATAGAGTAACAAGCAAAACTAATAGCCCAAAACCTTGTATAAAAAGGAAAATCGCTCGTTGTGTCCCTGTAGCGCAATGGATAGTGTTGGACTTCTAATCTAAAGGTCATGGGTTCAAATATTACCCGAGATGGCCTAATTTCTGAGAATATGATTCAGGAATTAATAAATAGTAACAAACAAAAGTAATAGTCCAACACCATATATAGAAAGAAAAATGGAAAATCGCTTTCTATTTTGCCACTTAATATTACGATTCTGTCCTATGTATATACATATTCATATTAATTGTATTTATTTAATAAAAAAAGTAACTGAAATAAAATTTCTCTGTTGATCCAAGTAGGAATTGACTTTAAAAATTTTGGTTGGATCCTGTTTTTCCCCACTCTGGGCTCCCACTTCATGTCACTACGCTCTCGCTATCCTTCCTTCTTAGTTTTAAAACAAGATATCGTTATTAGTGACCATTAATTAGCTGCGATTGGTAATTACTGTTAATAGCATTAGCTTTGGCAACCCTACTAAAAGCGGTAATTGAGCCAATTACATCTTTTCCATGTTTTACTGCCAATTGATAACTACTTGCGAGTACCGCTTGCTGTCTGGAATGAGCTGAGTGTGTAAGGTTTTACAAAAAAATTGTTTTTTGCATTCTTCGGAAGCAAGGGGGCAAAAGAAAATTATTGAATAGTAATGTGCAAGGAAGTTTAATTGCTGCCAAGTATGAATATCTGAAACGGAATAGTATGTCTGCGAGAAAAGAATATTGTAATTGATGGAAAGTGCGTTCGAATGAAGAATCACATGTGTACCAGAACATAAGGAAAAAGTACGCAGTTCACAAAAGTAATTTGAGTATGAGTGAAATTTCGATTGTTACACGATGTTGGTTTTGAAGGGTTATGAATGAATTTGTAGTGAAAGAGTTGCAAATAAAAATACTGCGCTTGGCTGGATTGTTTGTTGAGAGGCTTACATAATTTATTCTTTAGAATGTTCTAAACATCTTTTTAACCCTTTATTTACCGACGGTACTTATAAGTACCACTCACTTTAAAATTACATAGAATAACCATTTTTACGAACACTCTGACGATACTTAGCAGAAATATTCTCTTAAATCCACTCTTCCAAGTAATATGGCAGGAAGGGTTCTATGATGAGTATTTTATCGGAGAAGGCGAATAGTTATATAGCAGAAATTGCGTTTTCAACTGACAGTGTTTTCAGCGGATTGCGAAGATAACTATTTTTTCGGAACAAAAATGACAAAATGTCAAAAGATATGTCTTTTTTTGCATGCTAATGAAGACCTTAGAAAACGATATGACTATTTTAAGCGAACAGTATATATAATTAATTTTATAGTTGAATGTCTTTAACTAATTAGCTCTGATTAAATTTCCCTAAGTTGAGTATTTTGTTTATCCCTTAGCATTTGTATATCCCTTAATTTTTAATGTAGTGATTCAAAAAAAAAAAAATATTGCATAAAAAAAACTGCAGTAAATCATAATGCAGTAGACAAAGGTTTAAGCTATATTTAAGTGGAGTTTTTTTGTTCAAAAAAAGTTTTAATTTCTCTTCTTTGAACATCAATTTCTTCTCTTTCAGAATATTTTAAATTTCGTTTCTTAGAGAGAGAGAGAAAGAAAGAAGCCAAATATTTTATGGTATCGATCCGTAAGTTTAAAGTTTCCATTTTTGTCCAGAATTCAATTTCTGTGTTTAGTATGTTATTAATTTTCTATTTTTAAAAATGGAATTTCACATAAATTTGTTCTTAGTTATAAAATTTTCCAATTTTACTCTTTCGGACGTAATATTCTCACTTTCCTTTTGAAAAACGATCCTTGCCGCCTTTTGAGAAAAAATTCTTTGCCAAGGGGAAAGGCTTGAATAGGATTCTACCCACACACAATTTTGTTTTCTAGGTAGTATTTAAGTAATTCCGCAAACGTAGTAATTGCAAGCACGAAAGTTTTCTACGGAAGACGAGGAAATTTATGTATGTAACTTATTTGATATAGGAAACGACAATGAGCTACTGAACTTCGGTGATATTTCCAGTAATGAGAGAAATTGTTGCTCCAAGAAAAAAAAATAATAAAGATTACAGTCTTCAGAGCATTTAGAAAGAGAGTTTGAAAGTAGTGCCTTTAATACAGGTGACTGAGAACCATTTATACAGTGAAAAACGTTTCACACGAAAACGCTTAAGACGAAATATCGGTTAACACGAAAAAATACAACGGTCCCGACAAACTACTATGTATTTTCATACATTTTTCTCTCTAAACACGAAACGAAAAAATGTACAGCATACTGAAAACACCAATCACGCAGGCGAAATTCAAGAGGGGTTCAAAATGAAAGATGATTTCCCATGTTTCGTGCAAGGGAGGCTAACTTGGCTTTGAAATACCCTCGGAATAGTCTGCGAAAAGAGCCAATTTTGTTTATCTAAGCTACTCTTTTCTATTTTAAAAGAATTTTTTGCGAACACAATAGCAAAGAACTCGGGGGTGGGAGAGGAAGCAAACTTCTATTCCGCTTAAGACGAAGATGGAGCTTCTTAAGGCTATTGCTACAAAACAAAACAGAAGACTAAAACCTGTAAAGATTTTAGTATTAATAAATTTTGTATTAAATTTCATTAAGTTCTTGTGAATGTTTTTGTTTCATTGATTTTTATTAAATACATGTGAATATATAATCTATATAAATAAAATGCAGTAGAATAAACTTAATTTTGCTGAATATATGGGGTTTTTTTGCAATATCTTTTAACGTGAAAAAATATTTCAATCCCCTCAGTTTCGAGTTAAACGATTTTCACTATATATATATATATATATATATTTTACAAACAAATTTTTTTAAAAATATTAAATTAATATTTTTGGTACTTACGTACTATGGCAACGTACAAAATAACTCGCCAAATTTGCAATCCCGATTTCACATGTGTCGTACGCGTTGAATTGGCAACCATGTGCTTCCACCATATAATGTTGCCTATACGGCTGCGATAACATGCAAGTATCATGTTTTTATATATAATTTAAATATTTTTATAATTTCTGGTGCTAGTTTGATATCACGGAGCACATGTCAAGTTGTTTATATTTGCCAAGATGGGCAATAACATTACAATATGGTTACCTTGATATTTTTTGCAGTTTTTAGATTATTGCAAGTGTTCAGTACTTTTTAATTGAGTTAGAGACAACTATTATTAAATTCGTTATTTATTACTTTTTATTATATTTATTTATAAATATTGCGTGTTACTTATTTGTAATTTACAACTATTATTTTGTTATTAATTTATAATTATTAATATGTTATTTATTTATAATTACTTTATGAGCATTCTTATGTATAAATTTTTTATAATATTACAATATGATGATTATTCTTTTTATAATTATACTATATGTTTTATATATATAATTATAATTAAATCATACTATATGATTATATATTATTAAATTATGTTACAAGATTATTATATATTGTATATATTTTTATTTGTTACATTATATTGCTATTCATTATTTATTGATCTTTGTTATTCTCAATCTCTTCCTATATTCTTGTTTGAAATACATTTCAATGTATTTCAAAACAATTCCTTAAAATTTTCTTCCTGACGATTTGATACAGCTAGGCCACCATCTTGGATTGCATTCCAGCGACAACAAGCCCTGCTTGGCGTGATTTCTTTTCCCGCTAAGCAGCGCTTGGCGCCTTGCCCCATGATATCAAACTAGTTCCCGGCATTAATCCTCTCTAGACCCGTTACACGACGAGCTGGTATTATATCGGCTTGAAAAGCGGCTTTGTGATTTTTGTACCCTCTTTGGAACAGGGTAAATACTGAGAAAAGTGAATTCGTTTTCAAATTTTCCCATGATGCATTGCGACTGGGATTCCTTTAACCAAAGATGGCTGTTGTTATTGATTTCTTACGTTGGTCCACTGAAGAAATAAGAGTTTTAATTAACATCTTAAGGAAAAATAAAAAAATACAACAAAAATTTGATGAAACTGTCCGGGATTCAGAAATGTATAAACTTTATGACGAATTAAAAAATAAAAATAAAAAATTGGATATGCTCGAACAATTCCACAAATTCATAGCAAAAAAAGCTTTGAAACGGGACCTTTCCGGTGCTAATTTGATATAGAAGTGCTACGCGCCAAGTTACTTATGTTTGCCAAAATGGGCGATAACATTACAATATGGTTACGTTGATATTTCCATCGTTTGGCGATGGGGTTACCATGGAGATGACGCTTATTATAGTTGACTTTTATTGGATTTCTTTTTTTTCTCTCGGTAAACATTGCATAGTCATGTGAATCTCTCAATCAATCGCCAGATTATCATGTAAACAAACTGAAAAAAAATACCGGTAAAAAGTTGGCTTTTCTCCCCAACCCCAATTCACAGACAATTTGTGGGTTTGAATGTAAATGGTATCTTAAGCTCCTCGTAATAGCGATATTAAAGCTCGATAATTTCTTATCTCTTTAGAGAAATTTATATAATTAAAAATAAAAAAGATTACAAAACAAATAACAGAATTGTTATAATTTTACTTCATACCTGTTCGGATTTCCCTCTGAGACCAAAATGAAAAGCGCTCAAAACTTGCATAACGGTCATAGGGCAAATGTAAATGTTCTTCACATTGTTATAATGCCAACATGCATAAAGTCTAAACGAAAAATTATTAATAGCTTCGGATAACTTTGGTATGTGGAGCTTGAGTGTCTGTAATGCATGGAAGGACTCTAAGGACTTGTTTCTTCTGCCTTGTTCCGATGTAACGGTAATCAACAAAGCATACACCAACAAATTTAAAATATTCACCTGTGAAAATAATAGAATAGTTTGTTATACGCTAAAGGGACTGTCTGTCGCTATCAAGGGCTTTATATGTATATATATGTAGGTCATTGATTTGCCTAGTAACTTTCAAATACGGTGAAGTGACGCTAGATCTATAATTGAGCTCTAGTACCCCCTCTCTCCACTTCTTGCTGTTGCCTAGGGGCTTTGGTCATGAACTCGTGGTATTTTGGAGTATTGTAGTTTCAAGTCCTGACACCACTGAAGACTCGCCTAGTAGAGGAGGCTGATAAACGATAAATCATTCCAGCTCAAAATCCTCCCTTGTCGTGGTGTGGAAGTTCGGAGAGGGGTGTTACTTCAGGTGTTATCCTCGTCACTTGACCTTGATTCAAAATTACGAGGTCCACCACCGTTAGTCATCGTGTTTTATAGCCCGACGGTAATATAACTCACTCTGCATTTCACGCTAACGGGAGAATTAATAAACCTAATCTTTATGCATCAATCCAAACCCTCCTTGAAGGATTGTTCAAGAAAGATTGAACGGGTGGTTTCATCCCGTTTTGTGACCACAAATTCGATGCCAGAACACATCGGCTACTGCAACCCTCACACAAAATGTTCGTCCCACAAAATGACTTTTTAGATTAAGGGGAAATTAATTAAAAGCCATAAAAGGGCTGGACCCTATTTAGTGTAACCCTTGGTGACAAATTGCTTGACGCCAAAGTTAGTGATAAATTTTAGCAAAAAGACCATAATTCTGACTGTTGACTACATAACAGAGCGAACTTTAACCATTTTGCTGGGGGAGATGCTTCTAATGTCCATTTCAACTTTTTTTTTTACATTTTGGAATTTTCATCAGAAAGAAAGAGAAAATTATGCTAGGTTCCACACACCATGCCAGAGTGAAAACTTTAAGCCTGATAGATTTAATAAGTATCTACCCCTCTACAGGTTTTGGGTGATCTATGGATTCGAAGTCACGACTTGACAGGAAAAATGCAGATTGCGAGCTCTCGGCAATGCATTTTGATTAAGTAATTGTTAATGTTGAATTGAGAATCAATAAGTGAGCTGTTGGTGAAGGCACCTTATATTTGACTCTGGTTTTAGCATCAGTATGCTTCGAAAAGAATCCGTTGATTGTTAAATACCTAAGTGATGGGGGTGAGTGAGTGAATATTAACGTCGCATTGTTTAGCTACACGAGGGCTTTTGGCGACGGACCACGTAATTTTGAACCATGGTCAAGTGACGTGGACGACACCTGAGCTGGCACCCCCTCTCCTAACTACCACACCACACCAACGGGAGGAAGTTTCAGCTCTTGACTGATTTAACGTGCATCGCTGCCCTACACGGCGGGTCTTTAGTGGTACAGGGCTCGAACTCATGACATGCCTGCCATGATCCGATACCTTAACCACTGGGCTACCGCAGCCCTACCTAAGTGATGGAACTGTCACCTAGAAAGTTTTCCCGTTTCTGCTACAAGTTAGTCTTGATATACTTTGCTGAATTTCAAGCTTGAAGAGACTAATGCAACTTATCCACCCGATATTCGAGAAGCTTCATATGGGAGACCTTGAAGGTCAGAGGTATTCGAGGGATCAAGATCGGGAGCTTGTGGTCAACGGTGTTTCTGTCGAGTCATGGATTCAAATCCTGGCACCACTAAAGACCCGTCCTATTGAGGAAGCTGATGCACGTTACATTTGTAGAGGTTCAACGTCCACCTAACGCTGGAGTGGTGTTAAAGTTTGGAGAGAGAAGTACAAACTCTGGTGTAGTCTTCGTCACTTGACCCTGGTGCAGAATTACGAGGTCCGTCGGCAAAAGCTTGCAGTAGCTTCTGAGAGTAGTATTGATCAATATAGACCGAAGAAGAGCTCACCATTCCCTTCCGTATTTGCTGCACCATTCCTATGCAACCTTCACCAGTAGATTGGGAGTATTCTCTGGAAAAATTCTGTCGAAAAAAATGTACAATAAAAAGGCGAAGATGATCAACCAGTGATTAGATATGAAACTGGGTTGACAGTGTTATCCAATAAAGACCACGCAAATATGATTGAATAGGCATCACTCTTCAGTGTGATGCCATCCGATAGAAAAATGCATAGCTTCGTACGTCTATCACCTTTCACTACTCTGTCCTTACTACAACTTGAATATTCATCCACTGATCGGTTATTTGGTTTCATTAGAACAAAAGCATCACTAGCCAAACAATCGTTGGATTCATCAGATAAAACTCTAAATGAAGAAAATGTAGAAAAAAGTGCATAAAAACGGCTAGATGGAATTTTAATTTTAAAATACAAAATCGTTTAGGCATGCGTTTTTCTTTTTGCTGATGTTAATCAAAGAGAGCCATCACACTAGAAAAAAGAATAATCACTCGGGAATTTATTGAAGTTGTCAATCCAGTACTTATCTAAAAAGGTACTAATCCACAATGCATTTCCAGTTATCCAAGAATAATTCTAAAACAATCAGTGCGCATATATTTCGGACTTATTAAAATATGTCAATCTGAAAAGGTTATCGCCGATACTCCGTAACAGAATTTAGAAGCATTCTAAGCATTATAGATAGCTTACGAGATTATCCATGTTGGATTATTCAACTTTGAGGAGTTTTTGCCATCATACAAGGTGTGGCTATTAAATAACGAGACTGATGCTATCGAGTTATTTTGACTTCATACGTATTTACTTATTATCTTCAATATACACCACTCCTCTATCCCTACAACGATCCATGTGAATCTTTCATTATTTGAAACTATGCTGGAAGTCTTTTTGTGTCAACTTCTACAGGACGCATGCCACTTTACCTTTTACAGCTTCAATGGACTCAAATCTAGTCCCTTATAATGCAGATTTCACCTTAAACAGATAGAAGTCGCATTGCATTAGATTCGATGAATAAAACTAATTGTCTAATACTAGGATGCAGTACTTGGTAAGAAACCTCTTGATAGACAATGCGAATTGACCTGGCGCATTGTCTTGGAGAACCCATGATATGTCTTTCCTCAATTCGGGTCGTTTCTTCCTTATTCTTTCACGGAGTTCAGCATGAAAGTAAAGGTAGTAGTGCTGATTAATAGCTTAACCTTCAGTAACCCAGTGAAGGTACACAGTCCCATGGATATCGAAAAAAACTATCATTGGTTTGAATTTCGATTTGCTCATTTGAGCGTTTTTGGCTCTCTGGGATGGGCTCTTTCAGGGCATATATTTCTGCTACCCTTACGATCATTAGCAAAACCCTACGATTTGTCACGCGTTATTACCCTTTTCAATACTTTTAGGTCAATTTCCATGGCATTCTAAGTGTCAGCGCAAACATTTTTTGCTAGCTTCTTGTTCAAACGTAAGAATATTAGGCACCATTTTGGCACACTTTTTGCATGCCAAATTGTTACATAAAATTTGGAGTACGGGTTCTTTGTCATTTTTCACAGTCTCAGCAATTACACGAGTACATAACTGAGGGTCAAATAAATCCAGATCACTGATGTTTTTAGGTATTATCGTCCATATTCGATTGCGAAGGGCCATCCGGGCATGAATCATCTTCAAAGTCATCTAGGCCATTTTGAAAACTCTTGAAACACAATACACGTACACGTGATAAGACTTCACTGCCATACACTTCTTTTAATAAATTCTAAGTTTCAGTAGTGGTTTCTCCACGTTTCATGTGAAATTTCCCAGCAATTCATTGCTCTATTGTTACACCTACCATTTTTCAGGCAAAAAGAAAAAATTAACGTGAACGAAGACTACGGCTATACGGATTTGTTTACAGAAGAGTTCCACTGCATACGAAAGAGAAGACTTCAGGTTAAATAGCAATGGCGTAGATAGTACTGAGTGGGCCCTGTATCAAAAATTCATGGGGGTTATTTTTTGGGGATCCCTTAATAATTTACGGTTTATTACTTATACATACTGGGCCCCGTATCATTGATACGGCTGATATGGTGGTAGTTACTCCCCTTTTAAATAGCTAACTGTCGCTGTCGTTTGGGACAGGCTTACTTCTTCTGTAGCAACGTTAATCTCGTTATTTAACAGCCATACCTTGTATTGGTCTTACAAGTGCCATAAATTTTAGCGTGATCGTACTAACCTAAATTGTTGTCTTTAGAAATAAACGTTGACGTGTGTTCCGTCGAATCTACACTTGCCTCCGAAAGTCCGCGTACAAGTAATCATCTTACGTGTGTTTATGCTATAATTACTATTAAAATCTCGCTTTAGAAAATCAAAATACTTGTCAACATTTTTTCAAAATTTTCTTATTCAAACAGCAGCAAAATTCACTTTAAGAAAAAAGAATAGCCAACCACCAAAAGTCTGCGTACACTTACAAAATAGAGCTTTTATTGTAAAATAATTGCACTAAATCGCGTATTTTTAAGTAATTATAAGCTTCTTTGATGATTTATTTAGGATTTGGAGATAGCTTCTGTGGTTCCATGGCAGGCAACAAAATAGAGATCGACATATTATTGAATGAAAAATCATCATGGATCTTCAGAAAAGAGGGAAATTTTTTAAGCAATTATTGAAACTGTTAATAGGAGACATTCATTGATTCAAAAGTATTCATAAACTACAAATTAACTAAAATTTTAACGTTCAAGCCAAGATCTGGTCGCCCGTTTGCAGTGTCACCTCGAGAATCTTGTTTTGCAGAACACTCTAAAAAATCAAGACTATAAGCTTCACAAATAGCTAAAAGTGCTTACGAAATATTGCAAAAAATCGTAACGTTAACCACAATTCGAAGAGAACTGAAAAAGAATGACTATCATGGCCGAGTTGCACTCAAAAAACCGTTCATCTCTAAAGTGAACAGAGCTAAAAGAATGATCAATATAAAAAAAATCTAAATAGGACATATAATTTTTGGAAAAATGTAATATATTAAATTGAAAGTAATTTTTGTAATTTGGCATCAAAAAGAACAAAAATATGCTTGCAAAAATACCCGGACAGATCTTTTTTGATTATCAAACAGAGGAGGGTGCATGATGTTTTGGGGTGCATAGGAAGTTTTGGGGTTGATAATCTGGAATTTATTGAATCAATAATGTAAAAAATTGACTACTTTAACTTATTGAATTAAAATATCAGGGTATATGATGAGAAACTTACGATGAGTGATGATTTTTACATTCAGCGGCACAAAGGTACTAGGCAAATGGCTCACATTGTGAAGTCCTTGTGAAGCCAAGGCTGTTCTGACATGTTATAAAACCAATTCCGTAAGCCAACCTAGTTCCCCGATTTAAGCACAGTACAGCATTTGTGGGATTTACTCGAGTGAATAATCAGGAAGAACGTAATAACATCCAAGGAAATGCTCAAATCTGTCATAGTAGAAAAATGGAACAAAACATCCACGGATGAAACAACTAAGCTAGTTATATAATAAGCTAATATATAAGCTAGTTATAAGCTACCCTGCCAAATTTGTTGAGAGAGTTATATAAAGAACGGAATAGCATAAAAAGTGTTAGTTTATAGCTACAATCTATTATTGTCAAGGTTTTTTCCGGTGTATGTAGACTTTTGAAGCACACAATTTTTGTCGTTCTCAAGTTATAAATATTTGTATTGTTTTATGTAATAATCAGGTGACTGCTGTTTATACTATTTGAATTTATGACGTTAGAGGAATCAATAAAAAATAGTATTGATTCAGAATGGTTTCATTTAATTAGCGATCTTTGCATGAGTATGAAAGATGAACGCCTGTACGTAGACTTAAGGAGGCAAGTGTATATATTCCATGATATAGAAATCAGTCCGTAGCTGGAGTCATCTGCCAATTTTTATTCTTATAGACGACTGTGTATAAAAACTTTATTTCCGTTTATTACACTTCGCAATTAAGAACACTTAAACATTTAGAAAGCAGTATTGAACACAAATGCTATAAAATTAATCAGTTCATTTAATGGAAATTCTTAGTAACTAACGAAATATCAGAAAAATGGTCAAGAATCGAATGAATGTTAACCAATAACATTTATTTCATTAAAAGACATCTAAAAGTATATTGAAGGCATAATTCGAACTAGCGTTGCGATTAAACAGAAATGCGTTATAACATTAGAACATACGAGGTATCAAAATTTTGGTTTATTTTAATTTTAATTCTCGTTGTCAATTCCGGTATCTCGTAAATTGATAGTAAAAGAATTGAAGAACGTTTTTAAAATCACAAGATTATATAAAGTTTTTTTTGCACATATATAAAAAGTTTATAAGTTCTTAAAACATAATTCAACATTCATAAGCCCAAAATGAAAGCATAATAACTAAAATATAACATTAATTTGAAAGAAAACTTACTTTCAATAACAGCATTTTGTATATATAATCCAGGGAAATTTAAAGTAAGGAATGTAGTTGTCACTCTTGAAGATGCCTAAATCCTATCGAGAAGCTCACAGAAATACTGGCAGATAAAAGGGTATCGTCGTAAGTTCACATTGTAGAAGAACCTTTGAAGAATCAACAGCAAAACCGAGGAAACAAAATTAAAAAATTTTAGATTAGGCTTTTGTTGGCATATTTGGCATCATTCTTTTAATTTCCTGTCAGGGGGATTACTTAGTTTATCATTGACCTAATGGATATTAAAAATTTTGTGGGCTGCCATGCTTTTCAAAAAAAAAATTGATTGTTTAGTTTGAATCAATAATGCTCAAAAAATGCAGTTCTTCCGGCGGCGACTAACCACATAATTTTAATATGGAACCAAGCTATGGAAACCACACCTGTATCATGCCGCTTGAAAATCTTGAGTTATTATTTTTGAGATGCTAAGTAACTTCTATAATTCTCTTTAAAATGGTACACTCTATTGGAACTGAAAATCCACTTTATTTACCAGCAACTTGAGGATAAAACTCTTTCGTACTAAGGTAGCAAACAACAAGTGCCGAAGAAGTAGCCAATCAGAGACCTTATCCCCTTCACGTAAAGGTCTCTGATTGATTGAATCTTCACTGCTCGCTACTTACTACCTTTAATGGCTACTGAAACCAAGTGGTGCTAATCGCGAATTCTTGGCCGACAGTATTTTGTTGTTGCTGTTGAATCATGATACCACTAAAGGCCCTCTGTGTGGAGGAACTGATACCCATTCACAACTCTTGCCGCTATAAAAGTCTGGAGAGTCGGGTGCCAGCTCAGGTGTTGCCTTTGTCACTTCAGTTAGTGAATATTAACGTTGCACTGTTCAGCTACATGAGGGCTTTGGGTGACGGACCTCGTCATTTTGAACCATGGTCAAGTGGCGAGGATGACACCTGAGCTGGCACCCCCTCTCCTAACTACCACACCACACGAGAGGACGTTTCAGCTCTCGACAGACTTAACGTGCATCTACCCCTACACGGCGGGTCTTTAGGGGAACTGGGCTCGAACTTGTGACATGTTAGGCATGATCTGATGCCTTGACTACTAGGCTACCGCGACCGCCCTTGTCACTTGACCGAGGTTCAAAATTATGAGGCGCGCCGCCACTAGTTTTACTTTGAAAAGAGCCTTAAATAAATAATCAATCAATTTACCACCTCTTTGCAAATGAATATTTTTCAATTTTTAAGCCATATTTTCTTCTGCTGAGTGTTTTAAAAGTGGGATATATCTCTTAAAAAATGATTTTCCCTAATTTCTTGATCACATCAACGCCGAATAATGATTCTTAAAGTCAAAGTAGTTGGTGGTGTGCGTAGTTGTAATATGACATGGAGATGATTTCGGAATCGTATCCTTTTCCGCATTAGAGGGAAGAGTAGAGCGAATACAAAATTCGAAATGGTGGATGTAACTCTGGCATCGAGGTTATTGGCTGGAGTTATTTTTTTATTTTTGGAAAATCTATTTTAATTTAGAACACACGACTAATAACCACACAGTAGCGCACACAGAAGTTTTCCAAGGGGGGTCCAGGATCGAAAGGTAGCCGCGGTAGCCGAGTGGTATAGGTATCGCATCGTGGCTTGCCTTGTCACGAGTTCGAGCCCAGTACCACTAAAGACCCACCGTGTAGGGCAGCGATGCACGTTAAATCTGTCGGGGCTGAAACGTCCTCCCGTTGGTGTGTGTGGTAGTTAGGAGAGGGGGTTCCAGCTCAGGTGTCGTCCACGTCACTTGACCATGGTTCAAAATTACGTGGTCCGTCGCCAAAAGCCCTCGTGTAGCTGAACAGTGCGACGTTAATATTCAATCAATCAACCAGGGTCGAAAGTCCACCATTCTTGTATCATGCTCCTTTTGATTTTATCGATTTTGGGGAACAAAAAACAGTAAAAAACTAATTATTGAATAAATAATTAGTATTAATTAATAAAATATTAATCATTAAAAACAAATATTTAATTAAATTTTACGTATTATATATTTAAATTTATAATCAATTGGAAAAAAAATCAAGGGATATGGGGGGGAGGGTTCGGACCCCTAGGACACCCCCCTTGTGCGCGCCACTGCACCCACATTAATAATTACTTTATCACTTTGGGATTATTTTTAAATATTTGAATAAGGAACACACACAGCGACACGGATAACGGGCTTTTTTACTTTTAAAGATGCTTCAATTTAGTCATAGCTGTTTAGCTAAGTATGTTTTTTAGATCGAAGTTTTCATTTTGAGTCCTTGGATGTTCCTCTTAAATACTTCTCCGACAGGTTTCAAAAGTGTGGGATTGGATTTATGATGAACCAAAGGCTTTTTTATTTCGATCGCTTGTACCCTAGAAAAATTCACTAAATGATATATAAATAAATAATAAAGTAAAATAAAAACCTATTCTCCATTCACACAAAAAATTGGTATAAGAATTGTGAAATTTCTCCATTCTTCAAAATGTAAAATTTTTAACGCATATCGTAACACTATTGGGATATAAGAAGCAAGAAAAAAAATTAAGATCTACAAATCCAAAGCATTTATAATACAAATGTAAATACTTGTGTACGAGATAAATAGTAATACAAATTAAACAAGTGCTACGTTATTATTTATCTTGCTGTCTCACCTCAGTCAAATACTGGATAACTGAAGTAACTATCTAGCATCTTATAAGAAGTTCTGTGGTTAAGAATAGTTGGTTTGAAGAAATGAAAAGATGTATATTTAGGTACATCTTATTAAATGACGTTTAAAGCATTATATACTCTGTGTGTGTGTGATCCAGATTCAATCATATTACTTCGTTACATATTATGAATATAATTTTTTGAAGTATTTATTAATGCGTCATTTCTATTTTGAATTCTCTAGCTATTTTATTTCTTCAAAAATGTTTACTCTCGAATCATTGATATTTAGAAAATATATTTTTATTATGAACAGTGACATAGACGAAGGAAGGGTTTGGGGGTACTCCCCCCTCCCTCCATAGACCAAAAGATTTTTAATTTCCACCTTAGATATTACCCCTTTGCACTTCTACGTGTTATGAAAAATGTAACCCTCCACAAGAAAGTGTGTACGTCCACACACACACATGATTGTGAATATAATAACACTATATATATATATAGAGAGAGAGAGAGAGAGAACAACAAAAAATAAATTTTTGTCTGTTTCTTAGTTTTAAATAGCCTATTCTTACTAATTTGGGATTGAAAAAAAGAATCTTTAAATGAAATTTATTTATTAGCTATTCTTTTTAAGATATACAACATCCCATCCATCAATTTATGGATAAATTTGAAGAACAAAGCGTTTCTGAAACTAATAAATGCAATACAATAAGTCAAGTTTCAAGAAACAGTGTTCATATCAGAAATCAGCAGTATTTTTTTTAGTTTATTTCTTGTGAACATTTCCTTTTGGATTGCCTCTTGTTAGTCGAAGCCCGAATATCCTTCATAACTCTCCAGCAGTAGTCTGCGAGCATTGACTCATCCTAACGACCCTGATATCCACGTTCCATTGCTATGATATCTTGATGAAACCTTTCACCGTGTTTATCGCTTACAGCTCCACAGTTCTTAGGGAAAAATCAAGATGGGAATGTAAAAATTGGATCTTTAGAGACATACTGCATTCTAGGTCATATAACTTTTGTAGGAGTTCTCATCTTTTTTTTGCTATCTAGAAATCCTCGTACCACACTTTTAAACGCTTCCCAGGCTGCTTTTTCTTTCCCTTCCAGAATTGGAGGAAAAGTGGGGTCCTTCATGATTTTGCGCATTTGAGAGCCTACGAAGATTCCCTCCTTAATCTTTGCATCTCTCAATCTTGGGAAAATCGATCCAAGGTATTGGAAAGCATCTCCATCCTCTTCAGTCACAAAACTCTTCATTAATTTCAGCTTAATATATAGGGGTGGAAGCAAAATAACATTTGGGTTTACAAGAAGATAATTTGGGTCATTTCTCTCACCGGAGTTTAGATTTCTGGACGGCCATTTTTTTTTTTTTTCTTGTATGTAGTGCGATTTTCTCTACTGTCCCACAAACACAGAAAAAGCAGTACTTGCTATAGATTAACTGCCTTCCCATGAGTAAAGCAATAACTTTCAAGTCCCCACAGATCTGCCATTTATGATCCTCGTATTTTATTAACTCTAGAAGTAATTTCACATTTGGATAAGTTTCCTTGAGGTGAACTGAATGTCCCATTGTAATGGAAGAAAGAAGATTGCCATTGTGAGGTAATACTGCTTTCAAAACTAAGCTTGGAAGAGTCTATAAGCAACCTCCAGTTGTTTGGATCATAACTCAGGCTCATAAAATTCATCAAGTCGTTGACATCAATACATGCAACCACATGTTCTTTTTTCTCAAAGAAATGAAGAAGATTCTTTTCACGAGTCCTGTACTCTGTAATCTTGATGCCTGGTAGGAGTATATTCCATTGCTGTCTGGATGAACGAAGCTCTGCCTTCTGTTTTGGCAAGTCAAGATCTCTTACGATGTCACTCGATTTTGATTGATTTAGTCTGTAGGGAATCGTTATTTGAATTGTGCACTATTGTCTGTTCTTTGTTCTACTGACGCTCTAGGTTACATTCAAAACACACCTGCAGAGCTGGCGCTGTCACACACCTTTCGTAGAAGTTAAAAATCGATCCTGAGGCAAATGTTTCCATCTACCCGCTTAATGAACATCGCAAAAATTATACACAGAAAGTAAATAAGAGTGAAAATACAGCTACTTATGACTAAGAAGGAGTTCTGATTCTTGAAAACAAGAGCTAATCTGAAGTTTTTCTGGTGATTTTCTTGTTTAGCGGGCCAAAATACCATATAAACTATTTTTGAGCCTGAAACATTTTTGCTGTTACCTAACGTAATCAATGGCGTTATATTGTTCGTGTTTTATATTGTTGAATTTCAAAACAGTTTTCGTTTCCCTTATTAGCATCTTTGAATACTTTTTTATTTTATTTTTTACCCCATCTCTTTTCTTCTCAGTTTTTATGCTAAGACCCATCGTTGAATTTGAGAAAGCAGCATAATTCAATAATATCAACATTTCACCCCTATTTTATTACAATATTGTTGTACAGATATTCAAAATTTCGCTCAAATAGTCGTTTTTATTTACGGATGCGATGTTGATTTAAAAATAAGTGAAGAACTTTTGGAAATCCGTCATATTTATAATACAATCAGTGAGCTGTTATTTTGAATGCACTTGTAGATGTTTTGAATAATTATAAGTTATTGGAAAAGTTGGTTTGTCTTGTATATGATGGTGCACCTACCAGGACAGGTAAAGGAGTTAATGCAATATTAAAATAAGTATGCAAACAATATAGTAATAATAATTTTGAACATTTTCATTATATTATTCACCAGCAGGTATTGTGCTCCAAAGTTTTAAATATGAGGCATGTTCTAAAAATAGTCACCGATTCAAAAACACAGAATTAGTGCCGGTTTATCCATTGAGGCCGTTTGGGGAGGGCGCCCAAAAGGGCCCGGATAAGTTGGACTTAACTTGATTTTCTGCTTATAAATTTCGATCCTTTAGTGCAAAGGGAACCTGTACATCTTCTGTGCCCAGGACCCGAAATAAGCTTAAATTGGCACTGCATCATCGTCAATTTGCTTCATTTCTGGAAGATACAGAAAGTCAACGATCTATCATATTTGGAAATTCAATGACTTTCAAATCATAAAGTGCTAAGACGATTCATCAAATTGCTGAAAAAATTATAATTTCTCTGGAAACAAAAATTATGAATGTGCTGAATTAAAAGATAAACAATGAATAAAGAACCTGGCCTTACCAGTTGATTTTTCAAATCATCTTAATCAGCTTAATTTTAAGCTTCAAGACGAAAGTTATGTTTTTACAACTCTTTTGATGGTATTAAAAATTGTTCCTTAGGAGAAAATAAATAAAAACTAACAAGTAGTGACTTTAAAAAATAGTGAAAATTCAGAAAGATCAAGATTAACCTCAATTAACATTTATTTATCGTCAATTTAAAAAATTGCAGCAGAGGTCAATAGTTTCCATCAAATCTTGATGATTTATTTTGTGGGAAAAAAAATGATGTGAAATATCTTCTAAAAAGTAATGTGGAATTGAATTTCTCACAATAATTCTTATTTTTGTTTTTTTTTTTTGTAAAAATATAAAATACATAGTTTAAGTTTAAAAAAAATAACATGAAATATATAAAACGACTACGTATATATGTATAGTTCACAGTACATTGAACTTTACATTGAGTCTAACAAATGCATAATACATTATAAAAATCGTATTTTATTGATCTTTTTGAAGATTGAAAATATGCGGCCCCCAACTTATAATAAAATAGATTATATGGCCTGTAACATCATATGAGTTTAACATGTGCCTGGCTTAGAAATCTGTTGCGGCTCAAAGTCCTCATGCTGTTGTGTTGTCGCAGTTAGAAGATTGAGGTGCCAGCTCAGCTGTCATCCTCGTCATTTGACCTCAGCTCAAAATTATAAGAACCGTCCCCAAAATCCTATAGTGCCACTTTAGAATACAATGCTCACAAATCTCGTTCTCATTTAATCACTTGCTTTGTTTTATTGCCCTAAAAGTGGAAGTTTTACACAGAAATAATCTGTAGGAGCCCGTAAAATATTGTTTGAATGCAGTTATACCAATGAAAAATAAACCTTACGCATCTTTTGAAGATAAATTGTCCCTGATAGTTTCTCAAGCATTTGAAAATGAAGGAGAAATTTCAGAATTTTTAACCCTCAAAACCAATACATTCTTGAGAGTTTTGTGGACCCGTATAACGTGAGATACTTCATTCCTTGCGGATTGGAGGAAAAATGTGCCCGTCTTATGTGACGACTTCATAATCATGTATATTTCGAGGTAAAAATCTTGTAATGAAAGGTTGATAAAGGAGATAAAAGAGTTGAAAAAGAAACACTTTAAGTTTTTGTTTTCACTTTGAGAATGACCCACTTATGATAAAAGGAGATAAGTTTCTTGTGTCTGAAAAGAGGGTGGTAACCGTATCCGCAACTTTGATCCTGACAAGATGTTTTGATATAAATCTGGTTTGATGTTTTTAATTATTTAATGCGTTAAATAAGTACTTTTGCCGTCCTTGCTATTCTATATATGGCTGTTATTTGTTACACAATAGTTAATAATGCATTTTTCGATACCGGATACTTTGGAGGTTAAAGATGACAATAGTTCTTATATTGTAAGTACTTTTAAAAAAAAAAATCTTTATTGTGTTAGATTTTCCTAACAATAAATCATGTTTGGTGTATGAATTTATCCGTAGCTTTTTTTTCCTCTAAATATTTGAATTATGGTGTTTTTAAATATTCCATTTTAAATCACATCAGAACTGTTGTTATTTATATCTTTCATGATCTTTAAATAGACTAGCCTAGATAATAATGTATCCCTCAGGCTGGACTCATTTGACAGCGTAGACTTTCCTTCTAAAAAAAACTATAAAGTAAGGACGAAATGCGTTTTTCTTTAAATTTTAAGTTTCCAGATTTCACCGTTTTTTATGATTAAAAAAATGTACGATGAAAACTGAGTTAATAAAATTATTTTTCAAAAAATCTTTACTATATTAGTTGTTTTTTCAAAATCGTCACTAACTAAAAAAATCGAACCGTAAGCATTTTGTATTTTTAAAGACAAATGTTCTATTATGATAAAATGTGTTGTTGAATAATGTTGCACTGCACCTTTTCTGATTATACTTTTCCTCATGAAAATATAACATCTCAATGATATACTTAATAAATATTTCAATATAAATAAAATGTGTGTAATGGTGTTTTTTAGTTTTCTTCATTACTGATGTATTTATCTACAAAAATAGTAAGAATTAATACTCAATAATTTAATTTCAAATTAATTGTAAAAAAAGTCAGCTAGACATTTTTCCTGCTGAGCATTGCTCCTTTTGTTGCTTGAAAATGTGGCACATAATAAATTTTCAGTTGTATTCTTTTTTACATTGAATTCATGTGCTCTTGAAAGTGTTGAAGTTTGAAAAAAAAAGTTACTTGAATGGTTTAACTTGGATAACAGACACTCATTAAAAAGAAGAGAAAATAGTTAATTTTATAATTAAAGTTGCATTTGATCTTATTGATATGTATTAGAAAAACAAGATTATTTATGTTAGTATTTTTGAATAATTAAGGTTTCACTGCTATGATTAAGCTTTTTCTTAATAATCCACACTTTTTTAAACTACCAGTTTTCATATGGTATTAAAAATTTTTTTGTCAAAATATTATTAATTTAAGCACTATTTAATTTGTTGTAACTAGTCTTCACATAATAAACCTATAGTATATGTTTGATTTCATTTAAAATTTAATAAAATTTTAATCAAAAATGTAATATACAAATAATTATTTTTCTTTTTATTATTAAATATTCATGTTGCATAATTTATTTTTTTTAATGGAATGATCTCTTTAAGTTGAGATGCATTAACCTGAAGTAAAAATATAATTCGGACAAATTTTATTCATTGAAAAACCTATAATTATACTTAATATGAAAATTCGGTACTTACATATTATCATAACAATTTTCATAACTCACAAAGTTGGCAATCTCAATTTCACATGTTTCGTATGTGCTGAATTGACAATCATGCTTTGTTTCGTTTAATGTTGCCATTAGGTTGCGATAATACGCAAGTACTGAAAATTCTAGTTCCTAAAATGAGTACTTGTGTATTAGTGTCATGCAGTAAAATTTGCAACACCTGAAGCTCACCATGATAACAGAAACAACAAAAAGCTTTTTGCTGGTTTTATTTGAAAAAGAAATAATCGGTCAAATTTTGGCATAATTTGCGTGGCGCAAATTTGGCTGGGTTGATATTAACACGCTAGTACCCTAAAAAGTTATCTTGTTTGGGAAAATCAGTGTATCAAAAAAACTTTTTTTTCACTTTTAGTACTTATGAAGTTGAAATGATTAATATTTTATTATGTATTACCTTGCGACTACATGTAGGTAGATACAAACATTAGAATAGGTTGTTTTTTTTTGGTACTTACATATTATCACTACCTATTGACGACATTGTATGAAACGAAGCACATGATTGCCAATTCAGCGCATATGACACATTCAAAATTGGGGTTACCAGCTTGGCAAGTTATGTGAACGCTGTCAATTGTTGTGATTGTGTGTAAGTACTGTTTTTGCTTTTGGTGGAGAAAATCTATTAAGAATTTGAACAAATTAGCCAGTTTTTGAAAGTTTGGACTCATTGAAATAATATACATGCATTTATTTATTTGTCTAATACCTTTGATGCTTTGAATTAAGTGTATTTCACTTCCATTAAAGACAGTCTTCTCATTTGGTATTTAGTTTATAGTTTTGTTAGATTCTAAGTGAAACAATCTTATTTGTTTAATGAGTTATTTAATATTATAATTATTATAGGCTTACAACCTGCATGTCAATGGGGCCTTCCACTGTACAGTAAGATATCGTCAGCTATATAATTTGTATGACCAGTTGCGAAGAGAATTTGGTCCTAACAGTCTTCCTCCATTCCCTCCTAAAAAACTTTTGCCCTTGACACCTTCACAGACTGAAGAAAGAAGAGCACAGCTTGAAAAATTTGTTCAGCTTGGTTAGTGAATATAAATACTTTTTCATTTTTATTTACTTACATATTATACCATTTACCGATTCGTCAAATGAAAAGACACCACCAGATGCTGTGATATGTAGCCAATAGTGAAAAATTGTTCCCACATGTGTACAAACACAATAATTTTGTTTGGGCATTTGATGACAGCATTTGATGACTGCTTTTGATTTGGCAGTGTTGTTGGTCAACACAGTATGTGTAAGTATTGATTTCAGAATAGCGAAAATCTTTTCAGGAAAATTCTTGCGATTATAAGTTGATGCTTATAGGCAAACTCTTGTCTTATTTTTTTTGGAGATGACAAAAGTGCCCTTATCGGTGATAGTTTAATTTACCCTTTTGGACTCTTTTATTGTAAAAATATTTTGCTTTTATTATAAAATTTATAATAAAACTTTTATTAAATGAAAATTTAATTTAGTAAAGTATTATTTTAGCTTTTAATAGAAATTCAAAAAAAAAAAAAAAATTAATTAAGATTTAAGGAAATAAAATAGATTTCCAATATTTATATATCATACAGACTTCTTATAATGCAGTATTCACATAAAGTAATTTTTAAAAATTAATATGGAGCGAAAAATGTGACTGCTTTTCTATAATAAAGTGAGAACTCATAACTTCTATCAATGCGAGCACCAATATCAATGTATCGTTTATCAAGTTATTTTCCAATAAATGTATAAGCAATGAAGCATAAATTTGTTTCAATTTTGTATGAAATTGTTTCAAAATTGTTCAGATTTATTTATTAAGATTAAAGTCTTTTTGGCTCTTTTAATTTTTTATTACAGGAAATGTTATTTTAACACCAGTTAACCCAATTTTCTTAAAATGAGATTTTTTTCCTATTTTTGATGATTTTAATTTATGCTTTATCTCTTCTCCACTGAATAATAGGTAGTACTTGTGCTACTTCAGAGTGTTAAGTAATCAATCACTCAATAATACTGGCTCCATTAATGTCTAAAAAATTGCTCATAATGTAGAATTATATTACCGCTAAAATCTGGTGTATAATGTGCACTTTTAACAAAAAATAAAATCAAAATTTATGGGCGTAAAAATGAGAAACTTAAGAATAAAAAAAAAAAAAAAAAGATGAGCATAGAAAAAAATTAAACTTCTACATAGATTAAAATAATGTTTATTTAAAAGAAATGAAATTCTCAATGAACTTAAAGATCGTATAGTTCTTGAAGTCTACTGTTTTTTTCTAAAGCTTGGAATAACATTTCAGATAAATTACTTTAAAACATAAGAATATTGAATGCGTACATTTCATGTTTCTTCGTAAAAAGGGGGTATGCGTTATAGGGCAAATATACCTAAAAATTAAAAATTGCAGTTTGAAGTATAGATATGTGTTATATGCCAGATTCTATGATGTCTTAACTATCCATATGGATTTTACATTTTCTTAAGTAAACAGGGTATTCAAAATACATATCTTCGGTCTAAATATCAGACTGCGTAACTCCATCTGGGATGCTAATTTGATACAGTAGGGCTAGGCGCCAAGTTGTTGTATATGTTCGCCACGACATTGGCGACAATATTACAATATGGTTTACTTTGATATTTTTATCGTGCGATAATGTGGTTGGCATGAGGATAACGTATATTAGTGTTAATTTTTTGTTTTAGTTTTTTTCCCCGCAGGATCTCTGCTCAGCAAAAATAAGACATTGTTACAAATTTAGTGCAATGAATGCTTAAAATAGTGTAAATAATTTATATCTGGAAGTGTAATACATTAATATTACTTTCTGTTGTATTTATTTTATGTTAAAATCCTAAGCCAACACCTCTCTCCTTTCTCGAAATCTAGTTTTATCATGAAATAAAAAAAAGTAGTGATTACACTGATCGAGGAATAAATTAAAAGCAGAGCACGCACCGAGGCATGGCGTAGACAAAACAAATAGATTAAGGAATTGTGCCAAAAAGTGCTTGGCGCGTTGCACTTCTATATCAAATCAGTTACACCAGTGGAGTTACGCAGTCTGATAATTAGGCCGACGATATTTGAAAAAAATAAATATGTATTTCTCTTTTTGATTAAAATTGTTTAGAAAATTTTTAAATTTAAAAACATTAATTACTTTTCTTTTTCTTGAATTTATCTTGATTTGGATAGATTGTTTCTAATTATGAATGTTTCTTTTTCTTACAGTAAGTCAAGATCAACGTATTTCTACTAGTGATGTATTTACAGGCTTTCTTCTATCAGCACAACAAGAGACACAAAATGCTAAAGAGGAAGTTATATCTCTCGATATTCATCTTATGAATTGGCAGAAGATAACTATCAGGGTATCTTCACTTGCACGCACATCCACTGTGATGGAGGTAATGATGTGCGTTTTATATTATATGGAAAATCATCTAATTAGAATATTATCTTTTATAAAATTTATTTTGATTTGTGTTATTTTTCTGTGTTTTGCAGGCAGTATGCAACTTTTTAAAACTGGATGAAAAATATGTGTCATATTTCTGTATATATCTTGTTAGTAAATGTAATAATGAATTATCAGGTAAATTTTGTTTCTTTTCCATAGCTTTTTTAAAATTGTTCTCTGGATTGGGAAAATTGTTCGTTTTTCTGGTTACATTCAATCTTTTTGTTTTAGTGTTATCGCCAGTATGGAGTCTGCTTACCTTTCTCTGAAATCTGCTGGTGTTAATCATTTCTTGGTTATACGAAAAAGGTAGATTTTTACATTATTAATTTTCTTTTTATATGAATATGAAAAGACTGCACTGTTGCTCTTACATTCTTAAAAATCTTCAATTTTGTGTGTTTTATTATGTTACAAACATACCTCTTTAATTGGAAATCAATTTATGTTAACAATAATGTTAGTGTTTTTAAAAATTTATTTCGATTATAATGGCTCAATTAAAGTGAATGTTGAAAAAAAAAAGTGAATTGATTATGTGTATGAAATTGAAATTACTTTTATATATAAATATATTTCAGTTGAAAAATGTTATTTTTGCCTTATACCACATCTCACACTTATGTTAAATTGTGATTGCTTGGCTTTTTAAAAAAATTGAATCATTCAGAGTGTGGGTGTATTTTTGACTTTCTCAATTTATGGGGGTATATTATGTATACCAAAGTTTAAAAATTGTATTTAAAAAAAAAAAAAAATTATGATTTCTGTTGCTTATAAACTTAAAAACTTTCAAGAACTGTAAATTCTTTCAAGAAATGAATTTTACCATAAAATAAGATTTAATTATCTTAATAGCATAGTTTATTGTAATCTTACAATCATACAGATAAGGAGAAACTGAAAAAGTTCCTAATAAGTCAAGTTTTACTTATCTATATTATCGTGATTTTTTATCATCCTGAAATGTGAAACAAAAAGACTTTGAAGTGGTTTATGTACTTTAATGCTCTTGAATGAAAATAATTAAGTATCTTAACAATGACAGTGTTTTTATCATGGGAAGTATCATTTGTACTTGTTTAATATTTAAAACCTTTTAAAATGTGATTTTTTTTCATAAGTATGATGCAAAACATTTTCCCATGAGGAAAAAGTTTACTGTTTTTGTTTTGATTTCTAAATTTCAAATATAAAATTTCCAAAGAATCATATTTTTAGAATTTCTTTTAGATTTTTATTTATTTTAATATTGATTGCATGTACATATTGGAATAGAAACATTTCTAATCTGAATCAAATGTTGTTTTTTTTCTTTCAAATCAATAACTATCATAGAAAAACTAAATGCAGTAGATTCTATAACCAGACATTATAAATATAATTATACAGTCAGACCTTTATATAACAAAGCCGCTAAAGCCCGAAAAAAAGTTCGTTATATGGAAAATTCGTTTTATAGAGGTTCATCTTTCAATGTACATTATAAACTATATAAAACAAATTTTAAAAATTCATAAACACTATATATTCAAAAAAGTAATTATTTATACCTTTTTATAAATTAATATTTATGTATTTTATATATAAAGAAAGAAAAACTGTGTGCAAGGAAAACAAGAAAAAGAATCGAGGAATATATTGCATTTTCAACACTAAGAAAATAATTTTAAATTAAAATTAATGAGTTTTTAAGATATTTTCTAATTTAAAGCATACAAGTAATTTTAAACATACATTATTTTATAACTAGAGATTCTAAACATACATTATCACATGCATCTTTAAATTTAATTACTCATAAAATCTGTTTATTTTGTTTGAGTATTTTTTTACTGAAAAAAATTTTTTGATATGTAGGTCTCGCATCTTTGCAATGCACCAAAATTCACTTTGTGACAACCATAAATATGTTAAGAGAGAATAACTTGAAATGTTTAAAAATATTTAAACCATAGGGAGAAAAAAAATTAAATCACAAAGAAAAAAGTTCGTTTATAGAAAATCCACTTTGCTATTGGGAGGTTACTTTATGAAGGAAAACCCGGAAGTGTTTTTGGTTCCAGGGAAAAGTTCGCTATAGAGAAAAATTCGTAATATAGAGGTTCGTTATATGAAGATTTGGCTTTATTTTGATGCATCAGATCTTGGTTGAATAACAAAATCATTATTTGAAACAAATTGTGAAATTACGGTGAACATCTGCTCATTGAGTGAAATACTATTATATTCATATTTTTACCATACCATATTTTTTGTGTTATTTACATACATTAAAAAAAAAGGATGTTTTAAATTTTAAAAGAAATGATAGCATGAAAGACAAACTTCTGTGATAAGTACACAAATTATTTCTGGAATTAAACACCTTGGTAATCTGTACTATTATCTATATTGATTATTTAAATATTAAAATATGAAGAAATTGTGTTAGCTTTATATATAAATAAAGCATACACACACAAACAAACAGACTCATTGATTTAAACCTCTTGCTGCATAACTTTTTTTTTTATCTAAATAGGCTCAAAAATTGGGTATTTCTTTTACTACATATTTTCCCCCCCACATTTTAGAGTTAAAATATAAAAAAATTTTAAAAAAGGGGTTTTTTTTATTTTTTTTCAATTCCTACTTTTAAATTCCCGTTTTTTAAATTTTAAAATTGTTAAAAAAATGCTTTTTTTTCCAACCCTGGGTTAAAAATACTTTTTTTAAAACTTGTAGAAAAATGACATTTGTTTTTTTATCTTTTTTTAAAATGGGAAAATTCATTCTTTAAATTTTAAATTTTAATAATAAAAAAAAACAAAAAATAGCCCAACCCCCTACATAAAAAGAAAAATCAGTTGCCCCTTTTTTTTAAGGGAATAGTACTTTGGGACTTCTAACCCAAAGGGTCAGGGGTTTGAATCCTCCCTTTGTAATGGCCTAATTTTGAGAATGTAAAAATTCCCTTTTTGCTTTTTATTTTTTGCAATAATTAAAGTTAATTAATGAATGAATAGTAAGTTACAAACAAAAAAAAAAGGTCCAACACCCTATTTTGGGAAAAATTGCGGAAAATCACTTTTTTTTTTTCCCAATTTAATATTGTGGATTCGCCCAAAATTTAAAATATTTATATTAATTGTAATTTTTTTGAAAAAAAGAATTTAAAAAAAAAATTTTTTTTGGGTTAAATTTAAGAGAAGGGTGATTATTTTTTATATATATATATTACTTGTTCAATATAGAATTAGATTATAAATACATGAACATAAAAACATAAATGGGGAACAGTGCTTTGCACCTTAAAATTTGGGAAAAAAATGATCCTTATAAAAATTTTGGGTTGTGAAAATTTATTTACTTCTTTTCTTGTCGGGGAAATTTTGGGGGATATGCAAAAGGGGGGTTAAAACAGAATTCTATGCCATCTAACGGGTAATAAATCAAACCGAACATAAGTTTGATATATATTTGTCAACATTATTTTTGTTCAAATTTGCTATAAAAATATTTATGTATTTTATTTCATGTATTGCCTCAGTTTAGGAAACTTTTTGATATTGCCAATATAACTACCTTTTATTATTAATTTTTTTGTCATTAAAAGTGCATATAGAGATACAATGATATAAATTTTTTTCATATGTAATGTTTTTTTCATTGCATACATATAGCCTATTATTTAACCAAACCCTTTCCTTTTTGAATCATTTTAAAGACCCCCGGTAGGGCAGCGGATGCCGCTTAAATCTGTCGAGAGCTAAAAACGTCCCCCGTTGGTGGGTGTGGGTAGTTGGGAGAGGGGGAGCTCGGTGCCCCCCGCCACTTGACCTTGAAAAAAATTTGCGGGCCCACCCAAAAGCCCTCTTTTGGTAGCTGAACAGTCAATGCTTAATTTTTAATCAAATCAATCAATCCTTTTGAAAATCCCCTATTAGATGTAATTTGAATCCTTTATAAATCTCTTTTGGGAAAACCTTTATAAAATAAATCAGGGTAAATCAATTTTCACAATATTTTTAAAAATTTCTATAAATTTTATTTTCTTATTATTTTGTTAGAATAATTGTGGAATGTAACTTGATATGTTCTTTTAAGTTATTGGGATTCATCTTATGAAGAAGAGCTATTAGAAGATAAAGTGTGCTTAAATCTCTTATATGTCCAAAATTTTCAAATGAATTTTTGAAAAAGAGGTTGGACTCGAGCTGAAAAGGGGAATTTAGGGGGGAAAACTTGTTGCAAAAAAAGGGGAAAAGAAAAAGGCTTTTTTTAAAAAGTTTTTTAAGGGTTTTTTTCTTTTTTTTTAAATTTTTTAAGTTTTTTATTTGTTAGTAATAAAAATATTATGTATCTCGGGAGAATAATTGTTGTGTATGATATTTATTTAAAAAGTTTTTTTTTTTTACAAAAATTAGTAATTTTATTTTTGTTTTTGAATTTTCTTGTGTTTATTTTTTTTAAATTTTGAATGTAATGTGTTTTTTTATTGGGTACTGAATGTGTATATTATTAGCTCACTTATTTAACTATTTAAGTTATCAGTTAGTTATTAGATGAAAAACTGTATAGATTGTTGCCTAAATTACTTATTACTTCCCATGTTTAATTGTAAAAAAATTAAATATAAATGTCACCATAAAACAATTTTATTAGGATGCTTTATTACTGTAATTCTTTTTTATTTACATACAATATTTTAACTTTTTAATTGAAACTTTTTGTTGAGTCTTCCTTTTAAGCATTATACCTAATTCCCTTTTTGGGTCTGAAACCAATTTTTTAAAATTTTAAGTGAAAGAGAGAAAATTTAAAAAAGAATTTTGTTATATTTTGAAATACAGTTTTTAAAATTTTTTGGTTTTTTTACAATAAAAGGGCCGAATTTTTTTTAACAATTAGTCAGGATTTATAATAAATAATATGTATTAAGGCATTTGTTAGTATCAACATCTATTAAAACTTTCATAAACATATTTGAAATTGTAGTTAGATTCTGAAACTCTCTCTATTTTTAAAATTCTATACTACATGTAGCATTTCTGTAAAACACTATTATTTTTTAAAATATCATATGGGGTAAAAAATATTGTACTGATATTGATTCCTTTCACTTTAGACATAATGTATTTAATATATATATATTTACTTATTTTAGTATCTTCAGCGTGCTAGAAACTTGAAATTTTATGGCCATATTCAGTTCCGTTCTTGTATTTGTGATTATCCACAACCTAATACAACTGTTACTATTAGTGCTGGAGGAAGGGATTTGGTTTTTCATTTAGATTCAGATCCTGTAAGATTTGCTCTTGTTCTTGTACTTATTTTAAACTAAAACAAAAGAAACTGTTATTGGTAATTTTGTAGAAATTTTTTGTATTGTGTTAGTTGAACATTTTAAAATATAGATTTGAAACTAAGCCATAGTATGTTCATTAATTGAAATTTATATTTGTGTGAATAATATTTCAAGAGGATAAAAATATTTTTTGTTACATATTTTTTGGAATATACAGGGGTGGCCTAAATTGTGGACTCTTTTGGAAATTTTTAACTTTTTAAAATTTGTATGCTTGTAGAAAATGTTTTCTTTTACACAATGCAAAATTGTATACATTATTTTAAAGATAATTTTATACTAAATTCAATACAAAAAACAAAATTCAAATATTTGCAATGCAAAAATGGCTAAGCTGCTATAATTATCGATGTACATTAGAAACTGATGATAGCTGTGGGTTATCAGTACTTGGGTAGCCTTTATTTTTTTTATTATAGCTTGTTTTTGATGTTTCATTGAGCTGATGGTAGTTTTAAGCTCTTCCTTCACTATTACATGATGCCGGGAAACAATTATAGCCTCAATTAGTTCCCTTTTATTTAATGGGGTTTCTCATCCAGACAAGAGTTTTCAAAAAGTGTTACAAGTTTTTGATAGGATTGAGGTCAGGGCTGTTTCCTGGTCAGAATAACAGTTTAATACTCTTTGTACAAAACCACTATTTTGATAATTTTGCTGTGTGGCAAGGAGCAGAATCCTGTTGAAAAATAAATGAAGCATTGTTGGGAAATAGATCTTTGATGGAAGGTAGAAGTTTGGATTCTAGAATAGTGTCAATGTATTTTTGACATTCAGTGTCCCATTGATGACATGAAGGCCACTAATACCATCCAATATGTACAACCAAATTATAAAACTATGTGGGTTCTTCACTGTTGCCTGGATGCAATCAAGATGTAGCTTTTCTCTTATTCTATATCTTACATATTTTCAGCCATCACTACTGAATAAGGATATCTTAGTTTCATTGCTCCATACAACTTGTGATCATTGATTATTGGACCAATTAATGTGTTCCTTTGCCCACTGTAGTCTTTAGTGCTGCTGTAAATTTCGATACTGCTTTTTTGTGGAATTCTACCTCTAGCATAACATCTGCTAATCATCTCCTGATTGTTCTTGAGCTGACAAAAACACCAGTATCATTCAGATAACTTTGATGGTCATTGATGACTTTCTTCTATCTTGGAAACACAGTATTTTTGTTCTTCTGTCATCAGCAGATATTGTGCACCTTTTTCAGCCTTTTCATGATTTGTTTTTCATTTAAAATGTCTCCTAACATCTTAAACAAAATTTTCACACTCCAAAAGTAGTCACTGAACCACCTACCTGTCTTGCAATTTTAACATAGGGAAGACCATATTCTTGTTGCACATCTCTTTCTATGTGTCTAATCTACACTTTTATTTGATGTTATTTCTTCTTGACTAAATATTATTATTGCCATGGTCAGGAAACAGTTCTGACCTCAGTCGTATGGAAAACTTGTGGCACCATTTGAAAACTTATCCAAAGGATGAGTGCATGAAATAAAAGTGAACTAATTGAGGATATAATTGTTTCCTGGCATCATGTAATAATGAAGGAAGAGCTTAAAACTATCATCAGAGCTTAATGAAACACTGATAAGAAGCTATAATAAAAAAAATAATAAATAAAGGGTACCCAAGTACTAATAGCCCACTGTATCATCAGTATCTAATGTATATTTAATTATTGCAGCTTAACTTTTTTGTATTGCAAATATTTGAATTGTATTTTTTTAATTGAATTCAGTATTAAATTTTCTTTAAAATGATGTATTACTTTGCATTTTGTGAAACATCACATTTTCTATTAGCATATGAATTTAAAAAACATAACAAAATTTCCGAAAGTGTTCACAGTTTTGGCCACCACTGTAGATTCAATTTTTTTTTAAAAAAATTTACATTTTTCAAGGTATTTTTTGTGATTTGTACTTGTTTATAAATCAATTAGAATCATTTTATATTTAATCAAAACTTATTTGTTAGAAATCAAGTCTAACTTTAAAGTTCTTATTTATATATTTTTTTAACATTAGGTATGTATAACTTTCATAAAATATGGGTTTATAATAAAAGTATCTACTCTGTTTAAAGACATTTAAATTTCTATTGTTTTAATTTACTAGCATTCTCCAGCTCCTTGTATAGACCAAAATCATATATAAATTATTATATTGCCTGTTATTTTTAATGTTTTGGGAGCAGTTGGAATATTTAAATATAATTTGTAAAATGAATTATCTATATTGTTAATATTTCATTATACCTGGAATGAGTATGAATAAATTCATGAAAAAATCATTTTTTAAATTTTTGATATTATGGGAAATAGTGATATAAAATAATTTTTGGGTTTTGTTTTTATTTTCTTCAAATGAAAGAAGTGATAATAAATAGGAAAATGTTATGCTGCTTTATGTGGTATAATTTGTTTGGTGTGTATATGGCTTGTTTCAATCAAGTTATACAAATAATAGTATGTTTTATATTTAACTATTTAATAAAATATGTGAAATATTTTTGAATTTGCATTTATAGTGTAGTAATCTGTATTACTATGTGTAAATTTTTTAGGCCTCTGAAAATAAAGCATGTTTTCGAGTAACAAGGATCAAATGCTGGAGAATTACTACTTCTGTAAGTTGTTATTCACTTAAAGCAATAATTTTTTTAAATGTGCCAAAAAAAAAAGGTTTTACATGACAATGTGAAGAACTATATACTATTCATATAATGATGAAAAATACAAGTTTTAAACATATACTGATGGTCCAAAATGTCTTAAAAGTACATTTTATTTCTTATAATAAAATATCTTTTATTTTTTTAATGAAATGTTTAGTTGTAAATTTATTTGCTAAGAGGTAATTTTTCACTGATATTTAAAGGTTAAAAGTAGCCAATTGTGATGAATTATACTTTTTGAATATAACAAAAAACATCAGCCCTTAAAACAATTTATGAATTTAAGGAATATCAAAAATCTTTGAAATATTAAATTATTAACAGAAAATTTCATTATTGATGAGTTCATTGTGTGATATTGGTTTAGTGCGAGAACAAAATGATTATAATTAAATACAGCTGATACTTTTAATTTGGTAAAATATGTAATATATTAATTCAAAATTCTTATTTTAGTCTTTTCTTGTATTAATTTAGAAAAATTTTATTAATTTTCACATCCAAAGTGTCTACGAACATGTTTCCTTTGCCTTCTTTTTACTTTAGCTATCGGATTCTTCTGAAAGCAGTCATGCTTCACCAGCCAAATTGAAGCTTGAACTGTCATTTGAATATCTGATGAGTAAAGACCATCTACGATGGATATGCATTCGTAGTGATCAGGTAAATAATTTCAAATTATTCTACATGTATTAAGTATTATTTCAAATATGTTTAAAATTAGAATAATTGTATATCACTCACATATTTAAATGTTTTATCTCTTATTTCTAAATATTACAATCCAAATAGGATTTGATCTTATGATAAATAATGTCTACCTTCTTGTAGATTTTAAAATAATAAATATAAATTAACTGGATTTTTTTTTTATTGCATTTGAAAATTATAAATGTATAATTGTTATGATTGCATAGTTTTACCTCTGTATTGTTTTTAAAAGGAATTTATATATTTAAGCCAATAGTATACACAGAATATTTCCTTTTAAGGGAAGGGGGGTTACTCCTTGATATTCTCTCAAAAGATTATTTTAATGTGTTTCTAAGCAACAATTTAATATAACTATTAGAAGATTATCTTAACCTTTACCAATTATATTTTTATGTTTACAATGAAATATAATTTTCGAATTTGTCCATCCTAACAATTATTTATTTTGAAAATATATAATTTCAGTAGAGAATGTTATGATTTCTATATTTTTAAGACTTTCATTGAGAAACATCTCAATGTGTGTCTGAACATTGCTTCAAATCTCTTCATTCCCCCTTAAGTACCTTTTTAGAATATATCTATCTTTTTATAAATTATTTTGATAATCAATTCTTGAATAATTAACTATCCAGATTCCTGATACAAAAACAAAAAAAAAAAAAAACAGACAGGTATACTTTACTTATATACATATATTTAAAAGGCTTTTTTATTCCTTTTCTTTTTATGAATTTTCAATCTTATGATTACTTTGATTTTTATTACCCTTTTTTTCCAAATTTTTGTGGTTTAACCTTTGTTTTGGTTTTATATTTAATAAGGCAAATTTTCAAGAATAATAATATTCTCCTGATTATGAATTTGTTTTAAGTATATAAAGTATATATTAGTTCTCATTTTCTCTTCAAATGTAATAGTTAAAACATTTGTTTGATTAATTTAAATTGATTTACCTTTTTTTTTCTTTTGAGTTGATGAAAACAAACTTCTATAAATTCTTCATTAAAAATTTCTTTAAATTTTTTTCTCTGGGTTCTTTTTTCATAATTAGAAATTTTCTTTTCCTGTGGTCATTTGAAACAAATTCATGCTTTTTAATTATTATATTTCTGTTTATGAATTTCTTAAAGAATTTTTCAATATAAAGGCACTGTTTCATATACCAATGAAAGTATTGATCTCAGCATACATTCTGAAGTTTTCAAGTCATTATAATCTTTTCATTCTGGAAGGAAATATGAATATTATTTTTACAGTGACAAAATTTGCTATTAAAATGATAAACATGTATGTTACCATTTGAAATTTTTTTCTCTTTATTTTTAATAAAGATGAGAAGTAAACAAATAAAAAATATATGCTAACAGTTCTTATATATATTACAGTAAGATATCTATATGCTTCATTGTACAGACTGCCGATTCAAATGTGTATTTTCTATGAAATTGATGCAATGTATAAAGACTTCTTTTTAATGATAACTTATTGATTTTAATTTTTGATAACTTATTGATTTAAGAGAATGCATGTTTATATCTTTAATATTGTGTGAGTTATGAAAAGTCTCATGGTTTTCTCTCTATTTTTGTGTCATTTTATACAATTACTATATTTAAATAATTCGCTCATTGTTACAATCCGTTGCAAAGTTGGAATGTATTTAAATAGTATAAGTATGTTGAATAAATCAGTATTGGGGAGGGGGGAGTCACAAGTATAAATTGTAAGCAAATCTTACAAAAATACTTCTAAAACTAACATAACTTTCAAAAATTAAGGTTTTTATTGTTTTCATGAAAAAATAATATATTTTTAAATAGCATAAATGGCATACATTTGTGAGTAATTATATAATTTTTTTTTTTAAAAAAAAAGACTTTAGCTTAGAAAACTAAAAGTGACTGTTAGCTTAATATTATTAAATATTGTAATTTACAAGATCGTGTATTACAAAAAGATGCTTAGGTCAACCTAGAATATTATGCAGCTCTTTTTTACATATTTTCCACTTTCATGCTGTTTAATCTGTTTCCTGTAGTTTTCTTATTGTATAATAAAACTGGATATCAGATTATTTTTTTTAAAATTGTTAATTTAGAATATGTACTGATAAATGTTAAAACTGAAGCAAATAAAAATTTAAATATTTATTGAATTATTATATTATTACTTCAATAAATAATATATTTCAATTTAAATATATCTTCTTGATTTCAAAGTTATGCTATATTTGCTCTTTATTTTCAAGTGTTTATTTTTAAATAAAATTATATCTTGATTTCATAACGTTTAAATAGAAAATGTCTCCAATTGAGAATAAATTCAATTTTTAATCTATGAGTAATTTCATGGAAAGAAATTAGAAAAATAGCTGAGAATCAACATTTAAGGGGACATAGTATGATTTACGCAAAAATTTTTAATTTAAGGATTTTTAAAATTTTTTTGACTGCTTCCTATGTGTGCATACTATGTAAAACAGATTTGTGCTCAAAATTTCATAAAAGCTAGCCATATAATTTTTTAATGAAAAAACTTAAAATTTGTGAAGTTATCGCAAAATTGCGCCCTCCTGCAAAAATTTACGTACATGCATGAAATTTGATTTACAGGTACGGCCAAACTATGTATAACAAAAGTTGGTATGGGTTTTACAATAACATGATTGGTATTCGTACAATACCTCTTTTTATGAATGCTTATTGAAAATTCCTTAAAAACCTATAAATTCTGAGTTCAATTATTTTTAAAAAAATAACTGTTGCTTTGATTCAAAAAAGCATACCAAATTTTGTTACATGTACTATTGGCTATAGGTAAAAAAAATTTCAAAGCATTAGGCATAATAGAAAAAAAAGCCTTAGCATTTTAAATGAAGACAAACTAGTTATTTTATCTTTTTGAGATAAGTAAGTTTAAAGTTTTGATTTGCTGCAGGGATGTGAATAAAAGCTATCATAATTCTGCGTTTCTTAAGTTTAGAGCTTTCAGATTTTGTATAAAAGTATATAAAGAATAATTTAGACTAAAAAAAATTAGATTTGATTTTTTGATCAATTTTGGACAATTGAATCGTATTGTGTCCCCTTTAAGTATTTATTGCGAAAAGAGTTTCTGTTGTTTAAATTGTAGTTAATAATAATAAAAATATCAATTTCTTAAATTATTAAGTTACTTTCTATCTTTGCAAATTTTTCAGTTGTTTGTATGCTTAGTTTCTCTGTCCGAATGCAAAGTTCCATGTTTTCCAAGCCACCTGCCTAGTGTACCACCAAGTCCTTTTTCAAATATCATTATTCTATCCTAAAACCTTTTGCATGTCACAAAATCCTCATTTTGAAAATACAAAAAGTTTACTTCAGCTAGTACAAACAACAAATGGGCAGCAAGCGAAGGGCCCAGTGATGGAAGCGTCATCGTGAGTTTCCACGTTTCCGTTCCGAAGTGCGAATAAGTCAAAAGCTGAGCTGCCAGTACCGAAATGGTGTCGTCGGAAAGGTCACCGGGAGTGGATGAAGGGCTGTCGCGAAAGCGTGCTCTGGAGCGGAAGTTGTGCGCAGCCTAGTGGGTGCATCATCGAATGTCAGCTGTCAGCTTATGCCAGCCAGAAAAGTTCCAAAACAATTGAAAGGTTGAACCGTATGGCTGCGCGTCGTTTTATACCCGTGCGTCAATTTCAGCCGTCTTAAAGATGGTAAAACGCCCGGCCACGCCCGCGGCATTAAAAGCTCTTTATCCGCATCGTCCGTGCAGCACCAAGCCAGCCTGGCTGACGTACTCACTGGGGTGCACCTTTTGGAAAGTTCGTCGCTTTGCTTCCTTGCGTAAAGCCATGGATTTTCGGTTCTTAGTCGTATCTCGGTGGATAAAGCAGGGCTTCGAAATGGAAGGTAGCGCATTTCAAGTTCGGCTAACCGGTCAGCCAAATGGAAAATCAAAGAAAAGATACAAGTTATGGAAGCAATGAGGGAGAATATTCACCGTGCAATCACCGAAGCTCTTCGTTTCGGTTAGCTATTCAGTGCGAGCAGCCAGCCGATAAATTTGCGTCAAAAGCCTCAACAGCAAGCGTCGGCAATAATACTTGCTCAAATTTTTATACCAAAGCTTATTTTCGAAAACAAAAGCGCTATTTTCTAAGAAGTCAACAGTTGTTTGCGTTTTCATCTGCTTACAAGCCAGGTTCAAGCTCGCCCTTCCAAACCAAGTCATCCCAATTCCGTTAACGCCGCATGTTTCAGCATCCGTAATGTCGTCCTTACCTTTACCTCGGAATATATTCCGTTACGTATTTCAAAAGTTTATCCATCTACGATGCGTCAAAGTCTATAAAGCCTAACACGTTCACAACAATTTTCATTTCACCCAAAAACAAACGTCCATCTCAACAACCCAAAATGTTTCCTAAAAGTTAATTTTTAATTATTAATTATTACTAGGCTAATATAAAAAAAATTATAGTGTTATTGATTTTAATTTTTTTTAATACTTATTTTTATTATGATGACTTATTTTGAAAATATAGAGATTTGATTCTCGTAAATTTCATATCCTTCAGATATTTCTTATTTTATCCACCAGGGAGAATATTTTTAGTTACTTAATAGTCTGAGTTAGCATTATTAAGTAATCCATATTTTTAAATTACTTAATAAATAAAGAAAGTTGTTAAAAAAATAGTGTATATACTTCGTACAATTTTTTTTTAAATTAATAACTTTAAACTTGAAACTTTTGCTTATAGAGGGAAGAATCAAATAATATCATTGGTCGATCAAAAGGACAAGTCAGGAAAATAACTGTGAGTTTTTTTTTTTCTTTTTCCTTTTATTTATTTTAATGAAATTGTTTTCAATATTTCTTGAATTTTAATTAAATGCATGTACCCTGCAATTTTTTCATGTACTTAGAAGAGAATCTGGGCTTAATTTTATTTTTCGAAGTGGTGGAAATATACTGAGTTCTACTTTTTTAAATGTTTAAACAAAACTTTAACTAAATGCTGAAATAAAAAAAATATCACCATTATTACAAAAAGGAACTTTTCAATTGCTACATTATGTAATGCTCAATTGTTACATTCATCAACAAATGGTTTAATGATCATTAAATATGTATTCATTACTGGCTAAATTAAAATACTTAAGTAAATAATTTTTAAAAAAGCATTATTTTTTTCAGAAACATTTATTAATGGTACTGTTACAAAATTATTTATTTATTTGCATGCACATTGCATTATTAGTATTTATTATTACAACTTGTAACATTTTATTGAGTATTAAAACTCTGGTAGAATGGAGCTTTAATGCTTTTCAATAGTATTTAGATATTTTAGTGTGAATCAATATTTCTATATCGTACTGCACTATAATTCCAATTAATAGGTTTGTTTACTTGCAATAGTAACTGTTCCGTGAACTTAATTCTAGAAATCATTGCAGATGTCATATTAGATATATACCCAAACTGTGTGTTTTTATGCATTGAAAGGACTTCCAGATCCTATTTATTCAATAAACTTTTAATACTTTTGACAGTAAAACATGAATTCTGTCCAGTATATATATATCCTTTGAGATATATATACTGCTTTCCACATCATGTGACTTTCCGAAGATATTTCACAGTTTGAACCACACATAATGAAATAGTTTGTCATTCTTGCTTTGTAATTTCACACTATTCACATTTTTAAATGAATTATAAATAGAATTTTATGGTTGAATTTTTTGTATGTATTGTGTTTGAAATTATGGTACACTATAGTGACAGATTCAGATTTGTTCAATTTAACAATACAAAACACCTCCCAACTGCAGATGAAACCATTTCTACTGTACTATTCACATAATATGCTTTTTACCATCTACTCCGCTTCCCATGGTAGCAGGTTGGGGTTTCAGTACAGCTATCCCTTATGTCTTGCATTTAAGGAATATGTCTCATTATATTGCAGTATGAATATAAAAATAATTGTAAGTCTAATTTTAAAATTATTTTTAATAGAATGTGGAGATTTGATTACAAAATTGTAATATCAGACTAACAAAAAAAAACAACTTTTTTTAATTTATTGTAAAATTTTTGTGACTCAGTTCTAAATTTCTTACCTCCCAACTGTGGTAATCTGGGGCATGAAGAACATGTGTTTTAAATAGTTTATTTTAAAGCTGTATGAGCAATTAACAAAATATGATACTTATGTTAATTTTTTCATTAAATTCCTTAAGTATATTTGTTAGGAAAAAATTGGCAAGATATATTAATTTGAATCTCATCTTATCTGATCATAATATGTATTAATAGCTGAAAAAACTATTGTGTATATTGAGAATGAAGTTGATGAAACCAGTGTAGGGAAAATAAAAATTAAATGTTTTGAATTTTTTGTCTTAATGTATTTAATTCTTTTTATTTAAAATTACAATTTTGTTGCATCTTGTATTATTCATACTACACTTCGTAGCTTTACTATATGTTAAGAGCTAAGTAATTGTTTGAAATTTACGTAAATGTTATGTCTGAAATTTCTATCTCTTCCTAATTGGCTAATTCTTTTAAAATTGAAAGAATATTTGATTTATTGAAAATTGTATTATCAACATAAGTAAATACAATGTCAGAATATAATTTATTTAATGAATCTTGTTTTATTTTTTTTATTATTTTAATAGGAAAAGTTTTCATCAAAGCATGGAATTAAAAATGGACCTACATCCCCAAAACCTTTAGTGGAAAATGATGCATTTGAAGGAATTGGTGATGATGACTTGTGAAAACATATTCCAATTTTTACCATTCCGAGCATTTTCTTTTGAAATGTCTTCTTGTGCATGTGTTGAAGGAGTCCACAGCATGTGTTTAAGAAAAATGACAAAAAATTTTTTAAAGATTCTAAATATTGATGGGTGAATCTTGAAATATTTTGTTTTAAAATTTTTATAATAAAAACAATCCATTGTTATACAATTATAGATTCCAAGTGTCAGAAATGGTTTTAAATTTAACCTTCTGAATTGAAGTGAAGTGAATCTAGATAAATCATATTATGTAACTATATGTGTTTGACACAAGTGCATTAATTGTTGTACTTGAGTTGTTTGTTTAATCATGAGATCAGATTTTTAAAAATTGTTATTTTTGTGAAAGAATGTGGAATTTTAGCTATTATAAGTTAAAATTAGACCGAGTGATGCATGTTTTCAAACTTTTAAGCTGTTATTGTTTTCTTTTCATCTACTCATTTTAAAAGTAAAATGGATCAAGCAATCAACTTAATATGTAAAAATACTCTGAATGTGTCCTGCAATTTATGTTATTATTATTTTTTTAATGAACCTTTATATATTGCCAATATGTGTTCAGATCTTAATTGATTTAAAAGTAGTTACTATTTAAAACTTTTTTACATGTATTTAAAAGAAAATCTATCAATACTTTCATTAAGCTAATGATAAATAATATGGGGAAAGTAATATTTCACTGTATTTATTGAAGTTTGATTTGTAATTGAACAAGTTTGACAAAATATAGAATCTTCTCTTGTATATTGATAAATTATATTAAATACATTATTTTGAATCCTGATTGAAATTGTGTTCAATTTATTGTATCTTGTTTATAATTACGAGTGTTCTGAAAATATTTTTAATTGTATTATTGTTTTATTTAATTAGAATTTTAATATGCTATGAAATAGATTGAAGCTTGTGTTTCTGATCAGCAGGTCTTAAAAGTTCTTTAAATGCATGAAACATTTTATTCTATATGTGTGCTCAATTCTATGTATAGATGTTTTTTTACTATCTTGGATAAAAGGCTTCTCCCTTGCTGATTTTATTTTATTATCAAATTATTTAATTTCAGTCATAAAACATCAGAAGCTTTTTTAGTGTTTTATTTCATACTAAAAAAAATTAAGAGTTGGCTAATTTCTTTCAAAACTTTTTTCCAATTTATTGTAAGATATTTCTAATTTATTTAATTTAATATCTTTTATTGTGATATATATGGGCTCAATTCTAAATTCTGAAATTTTTATATCAATCTCTTTTGGCCTTAGCAAATAGGTAAATAAACTTATATACTCTAGAAAATTATGAAAAAAAAGAACTTTTTATATTTTTTATACTTTAATTGTATAATAAAAAATTGGAGAATTTACATGAACACAGAACATAACAAATATTCAGTTTTAAAACTGAGATAATTAAATTAGTTTTATTGGGAGAAAAACTGCATTCCAGCTAATGAGGATAATTACATCCATATATTTAATCATTACTTTTCTCTGTGTCTTTAAAATATAAATGTGTGAATAAGAATTTATGTACAAGCATGATACTACTCTTTAGCATGATTTTTCTGCATATGGTTTTGAATAAAGTTTTGTCTATGTATCATATAATTAAGTTCTTGTTGTAAATGTTCCATTAATTTGTAAATTGTTTTTATTTCTCTCTTCAAAATATAAATCGTTTTTATATGGCCTTCTCTACTTATATATGAAACATACATGCATGGAATAGTTTTGTACAAAACTTTGTTAATGATCTTTCTCTTTGTAATAAAGATAATTTTAATTTCCCTCAAAACATTGTACTTTTATTTTGTTTTATGAATACATATGTTGATATATATTTATGAATCATTAATCCGTTAACTAACATTAATGAATTTGGAAATATGTTTCATATAATGGGTGGTACAAATCTTCTCTCTAATAAATTCTGGCTGTGTTAGCCTAGTGGTCAAGGTCAGACTGATGGCAGGCATGTCATAAGTTTGAGTCTAATACCGCTGCATATCCACTTTGCAGAGGGGGTCAATGCATGTTAAATATGTCATGGTTCAAATGTCCTCCCATTGGTGTGGAAGTAAGGAAAGGGTTGTGCCTGCTCAGATTTTGTCCTCGTCACTTGACCATGGTTCAAAATTATGTGGTCCATCACCAATAGCCCTCTTGCAAGTTTATTGTGCAAGGTAAATATCACTTGAATATGTTCCAAGTTTAGCTTAAGTATATTTTTCAAGTTTACTTTTTAAACATACAAGGACTCAAGCATATTTGTATGTATACATAGGACTTAATTCAAAGGAAATATCAATTGAAGAAGTTTGTATATCCAAATTATAGATTAATGAAGATGATTCATTTTCTTTAAATTTATCCAAATAAAAATATTTACGAGTACTTTTTTGAAAGGAAGTATAATTATATTTAAAAATAAATTACTGCTTGTATATACCAAAATATTTATCTAAACTCTTACATCAAAGGAAGAAAAAATATTTTAATTTTATTTTGCATATACACAGAAATATAGTTCAATTGATTTAACTCTTAAAGCTGTGAGAGCATATAATTTTTTATAAGTGAGTCTGGGAATTCTTTATAGAATCTGGGAATTATTAACCTTCTGTATAGTGACAAGGATGGGTATGATCCTTGTTACTTACCTGCATAGAGTTCAGAATTGCAGGAATTGTTACTGTAAGCCTTTTTGTAGCTTTGAAATGCAAATGAATAACCAGTCTGTTTGTGAATTCTGATGTAACTTCTAGAATGAAGTTTTCTAGAAAATATTTTTCTGTTTTTAAATTTCAGAACTAAAGCTACATGCTAGTTACAAAAGAAATAATTTTATTAAATGCATTTCCTCAACAATATCTGGTTTTGGGACTTGGAAAATACAGTAAAAATTAAATTCTCTGAAATTATTGTGTATTTAAGAGCATCTTATTTATTTCTCAATTATTGTTAATGAATTATGAAATAAGTAATTAAAATATAAAATTTTCTATCAAGTTGATGACATTTTGAAGAATTAGGTTAATTTATTAATCATAATAATTTTAAAGTATCTGACAAGATTAGAATTTTTGATTGTGTATTTTTGTTGTATTTAAAAGTCAGATTTTTTCTGCTAAAGGTTTTATCACACCTTTTTTTTTATATACTGATTCGTAAAAATATAATTTTTTAAGAATAAACACTTTTTAATTTTCATTTTTCTTGAGAAATTTTCAGTAAATATGTTATTGAGAATTAGTAATACAAATTGCTTAGTATGATTATTCATCTCTCTTTAGCAGAGAATTTTGACTATATATCACAAGGTCTCTGGAACTTTTAGACATTTTGCAATGCATTTTGTATTTGTAAAGAAAATGGTTTTCAATTGTGTGGTGGTACATTTTTTGGACTCGCATATTTTCATACTAGCAATGCTCATGTGAAGTACTAATTATTGTAATGCTTGACTTATTTAGTTACATAATATATGTACTTACCTGATTTGTATCAAATATCACAAGGATCACTTTCATTTACACTAAAAAATACACAACACAGTCACTTCCAAAAAATACCTCTCAACAGACTCACAGCTGATCAAAGAATGAACCATTGGATAAACCTATTTCGTACAATGAGCTTCTGACATTTGTTGGAAACTTGAATAACTACAAGGAGTTGACCTCTGAGGTGGTTCAGAGAGTGTACTATTTTGTATCAATTTTTGAAGCATTCAAACAAGTGGTACATTTTATGTACCATCATACAATAAAGGAATAAGAATTGGTGGTACACAGTTGTGCACACAAGGGGGGTACCCTAGGGGTCCGTACCCCCTAAATCCCTTGATTTTTTTTCCAATTGATTATAATTCTAAGTATATAGTACGTAAAATTTAATAAAATATTTGTTAGCATTAATTAATAAAATTAATCATTAATAATTATTTATTCAACAATTAGTTTTTTACTGTTTTTTGTTCCCGAAAATCGGCAAAATCAAAACGAGCATGATACAAAAATGGTAAACTTTCGACCCTGGACTCCCCCCCCCTTGAAAAATTCCTGTGTGTGCTACTGGTGGTACAATATATGTACCACCAAGCATGAAAGAGTTAAACGATACGACTGTCAATGCTGCCACTTATTGTGCTCCATTACTTGAACTGAGAAAGAATATCAAAAACCGCTGACATTGCATGCTGTCTGTCGGGTTTATCATCTCGCATCATAATGCTCGTTCTCGTGTGGCTGTGGCGTGCAAAATATTGTGACGGCATCCTCTGGGAAGTTCTCGAACATCCCCCTTATAGCCCGGACTTCTCGCCATGTAAATACCACATTATCGGTCCACTCCAAAAGGTTCTGAAGAGACGGCGATTTACTGATGATAATGAGGTTCACAAGCTGCTGTTGAAAATTGATTTCATAACCAATACCGTAGCTTCTTTGCTCAGGGTATCCATCATGTCGCTGAGACACTTGTTTCAACCTACAAGAAGATTTTGTCTAGCCTATCTGTTATGTTTGTACAGCTTCTTTCTTTGTATACTAATTTATATTAATAGAATTAATACTCTTTATCAATCTGACTGTAGTGCCACTTTCATTTGAGTGGCCCTTATCTCGTGTTACTTCTAAGCACGACTTTAATATAATCAGTCATTCAATCAAATCATTTAGCAATGATTGTGTGGGAAATGAAAGCCGAAGGATTTTGTCAGTCAAGTTGGGTAATGATTTAAAGTTTTATATATCGAAAAGATTTTAAGAAATTGTAGTCAACAAGAAGGAGGAGCTTTTGAAGACTGAAGTGCCCTTCAATAGCTACTTGTTCATACCATTTCGGGCTCACGTATACCAAGTTCTAAATTAAATTACTTTAACTGGAAAAACTTTAAGTTATGAGGGATGTGTGTGTGCTTTGTCTTTTTTGTAATGTACAATAATTCTAAGAATTATTACACTTGATATCTGACAAAATTTTAAGAATTGTATCTGCTATATTACCTACCGAGGGTTCGAGGTCTGGTGTGACTAAAACCCGCCGTGTAGAGGGGGATGATGCACGTTAAGTCTGTCGAATGAGTGAATATTTTCGTCGACCTATTCAGCTACACGAAGGCTTTGAGCGACGGATTAGGTAATTTTGGTTCTTGGTCAAGTGTCGAGCACGGCAGCTAAGCTGGAACCCCTTCTCTAAACTACCTCACCAACAGTTGGAATTTGGTTAACGGAGGGTTTTGACCCAAGACAGAGATTAAAGAGATCAGCCTCTCTACACGACGGGTCTTCAGCGGCACAAGGCTCGAACTCATGACACGACAGCCACGAATCCGTGACTTTGACCACTATGCTACCTGGCTTCATTAAATCTGTCAAGCTCTTAGTTCTCTCGTTGGTGTGGTGTGGCAGTTTGGAGAGGGAGTTCCAGCTCAACTATCGTCCTCGTCACTTGACCGAGGATCAAAATTACATGGTCCGTCGCGAATAGCCTCCATGTTGCTTTACAGTGCAACATTAATAAAACATCCGCTCACTCACCACATATTTCACAGTACTTCTTGACTGAATCACACTCTCTTGAACTGTTAACTTTAATTAAAAAATTATTCTAAACCTTCAACATGTACGAGAAACAGTACATATGAGTGTGTTGTGCTTTATGTGTTTAACTCGGGAGCAGCATATATAATATAGCACTCGATACTAACGTTAACGGTCACGCGGGGTGGCTGAGTAAACCCAATCCTTATTTTTATAATTATTTTTATTGTACACGATAAAAATATCGTAATTCCAGCGAATAATTTAACAAAGAGAAAGTATACTTTCCTACTTTAAAGGACTTTTCAATTTTCTGATAGTTTGAGAAAAAATATCCAATCAAGCTGAACCAAGAAGTTTAAAATGTGCGTGACTTTAATAAAGGACACAAATCACAGACACTTTTCGCTAACATTACAGGAATATTATTTGCAGGCAAAACTGTCATATTTTGTTCAAATTATTGTAGTTTTTTTGTTCTTGCTTGTGTCTTTTTGACACAGCCATTGTGTCTTGTGGTACACTTATGGCTTTATATTTTTCTTGATGGAGTTCTTAAGTTAGCATCTGAAAATTTTCCTTTTAACTCAAACGTTTCTTGCTGTCATCGCTTTTCTCAAACTTACTTTCGCTAACATGATTAATACGCATTATTTCTGCAGGCTCTTCCCTTGCTTGATCAGTTTCAACTTCCTTCAATAGAGATCACAGAGATGCCCATTTCTTTTTTTCAATTCATACTATTAGTTCACGCTCTCCTATATATATATATATATATATATTTATCTTGCTCAAATTTTCAATCGTTAATAAAATACTTTTTATTCATCCACTCAAGTTTAAACACATTTTTTAAAACTTTTAGTGGATGACACTTGATGTTAATACAGATTTTTTAAATGTTATTTCATTTTTTATTTACTTAACGTATGAATAGTAACAAAAATAATAGTTCAACACCATGTATAAAAAGGAAAATTGCTCGTTGTGTCCTTGTAGTGCAATGGATAGCTTATTGGACTTCTAATCCAAAGGTCGTTGGTTCAAATACCACCTGGGGTGGCCTAATTTCTGAGAATGTGATTTCTTTTTACTATACTATTTTACTGGAATAATTAAATGTAATAAATGATTAAATAGTAACAAATAAAAATAATAGTCCAACACCATATACAGAAAGGAAAAAATGGAAAATCTCTTTCTATTTTGCCACTTAATAGTGTGATTCTCTCATATGTATATACATATTTATATTAATTGTAATTATTTGATAAAAAGTAGCTAAAAGGAAATTTTCTTTGTTGACCAAAGTAGGAATTGACTTAATTTTTTTTTTTTTTATATTACTTGTTTATATTCTGTTCACATTTACATTTACAAACCATAATGCATCGTGTAACATAGCATTAAAAACCACTAAGTTGTTTCCCTCATATAGGAGAATACTATCAAGATCATTGGTAACAAATAAACAGTTTTCCCAGAATTAATGATTTCGTGAACATGGGGTGACTCAGTGCCTCGCGCGACATTTTCCGGGTTAAGAACTTCCGGATGTGATTTCAAGCATTTTGTGCTTGGACTGAATCCTGAAAGAAGACTGGGTCAGACAAACCATCAAATTGAAACTGACGATTTGGAGATAAAAATTGTACCAAATTCCAGTTTAAAGAGTAAAACAAGTGAAGAAACAATGCACTGCACTTAAACAAAATATGGATAGAAGTGAAATTTAAGTAAAATGCGTAATACACACACTACCAGAGGTTACAGAAGGATATAAATTATGCATATAGGATGAGAGATCATTTCCCAGTGATACATCTCACTTCAGATTATCACCTGTTTCGATATTTGAGCAATGGCATGCGTGGTACACAGTTTAACAATGAATCAGAATTGAAACAATGGAGATGTCGACATTTTTTGAAAAGGAAAATAAATGATTTTTACAAAAAGGAAATTCTTATGAATTATTTTCTCCTTTGGAACAGTTAGTTTATTGCGGAGGTGGATATTTTGATAAAATCACTTTGTGTAAGAATACGTGGGCTTTTTTTCTTCTTCTTCTTTTTTCTTTTTTGTTCTCATTTTAAGAACAACGAAACTGTCTTAGTTACTTCTGATAAGTATTTTCTTTTATTATACAAATATTCAGAAATCTGAGAATGAGTGAGGATTAAATAATGTCGCACCAATTGGCATCAGATCTCGAAATTCTGAACCTTGGTCAAATGACGAGGATGACACCTCAACTAGCAACCCACTCTCCAAACTACCACACCACGCCAACTGGAGGTCTTTGCCAAACGGGAGAAATTAAGTTTCGACCGATTGAACGTGCATCAATCTCTCTACTCGGCGGATCTTCAGTGGCATCATAACTTCAACCTACGACAGTGCTTCTCGAACTTTCAATATTGACGACCCAATATTAAATGATGATTTTCTTTCCCCTCCCCCATGCAATGACAATGTATTGAATCCCATAATAATGGGATGTGATGTTACAGCAATAGTACACAACCTTAATTATAAACCGTACACAAATCACCAAAGTAAGTATTAAAGTTTGTATATGTTACTTTTAAGTAATAGGATGTGTCTTCAGTCACGCTTATATAAATCAAAAGAAGTTAATTTAAAACAATGAATTTTTAAGAGCTTTAAAGGATATTCAATGATTATATATTTACTATACGTAAAAAATGACTATAATATCAATAACCATGCTAAAAATTGAAAAATATATGGTTTTAATAATTTTGCTTTATGGTTAATAACAAAGGAAGAAATCTATAATTGTTAAATACTTTTTTTATATTGCTTCAAACTGCTTAAGAAGTTTCAAAGAAAATGTGTTGAACGGTATGCTTGTTTGTGAATGGTTTATCGTACGAGCAACTAGCATATCAGTGCTGTATGTTTTCGAATAGCTTTGTTTTTGGAAATGATTCTAGAAGTTTAAATACGTATATAATGTGAGACTTTTTAATTATTACTAATTACGATGTATAGTTCTCAATATTTTTATTAGCAGTAAAGCTACTTTTTAAATATTTCTGCTAAGTAAGAATAAAGCTGGATTTTTTGTTTTCACCCCTAGTCATTTTAGGGCCCCGGCACCCAAATGTTTCTAACGAACTCGTGGCTGGGGTGCTTTCGAATTGCGGTTAAGTTCTGATGGCTCTAACTTCTTCCCTGTAGAGAAGCTGAGGTACGACGTGTCTATGCTCTAAGTACTCACTTTGATGAGGTGTGTAAGTTTGGAGAGTGGGTTACCACATCAAGGCGTCGTCTTCATCACTTGGTTTCGGTTCACAATTGAGAGGTTCTTCACCAACAGCCCTAGTGTAATTAATCCCGATGTTAGCTATCGCTCATTTCTTAGTCAATATAATGAATGCCCATTGCCTTTTGGTAAAGCATTTTTTGATATTCCTTTATAAATATTTTTAATTGAATTAATAGAATTTTTAGAACAATCGACTGCTAAGAACGAGTGAACTGGAAAGAAATCAACAGGAGTCAACATCAACGACGTAAATTACACTATTGGCACTCTCTAAACATAAATCATCAATAATAAACGAAATACGAGTATTTCTATCATTGATTTCCTCCGAATATTTGTATGTCAATGAAAAAAAGTTAAAGTATAGCGATGATTATTTAGCATTAGCTTCACTTAGACGGAAATTAACATATTCAACGGAAGAGAGAAGAAATTAAATTAGTGTGAACAAAATCAACAAAATATCTACAACAGATTAAAAAAAAAAATGGCCTGTAATGAATTAAGCCGTGATGAACAACAATATCGAAAAAAAGAAATAACGCGAACCACATATCGCAAAAAAAGTTTTTTAAACAATACTTTTTAAAAATATTTCCCTTAGTAGTAATTGCAATTTTGTTACTAGGAACCAATAAATGTATTAATACAATGATAAATAGTTATAATGGTGACTGAATCATAACTCACAAATGAATAGTACAATACGTATAAAATGTGGGTATTTACTTATTATAACGTCGAATCGAAAACGTCGCCAAACGTCTCGATCTGCCGCCAATAAAGGAAAACCATTCCCACGCTTGTTCAAACGCAATAATTTTGATAACGCATGCTCGAAAATAAGATTTTTTTTAATAGTTTATTCTGTTCCCGCGCATGCTCAAGCACAATAATCATGATTACGTATCTCGAAGGTAGTATTGTTTTTAATTGGTTAATTCTTCTATATGGGAGAATTCTATATTCAAGCGAACGCAGTGAAGTATTTCGAAAAATACGATTTAGTACAATGGTTCTCAAACTGTGGGGCGCAACCCCCTAGGGGGGCGTGATAACCTTACGTGGGGGGCACGAGCACATTAAAAAGTTGAAAATAAGAAATTATTTAAAAGAATTATTAATTTACCGAAGGAAAGAAATGCAAAATACATTTTGACATAATAAAAATATACATTGCATGTTTAATGCAAACTGTTAAAATTTATAAGTTAAAAGGTAAAATAAAATAATACTTACCCTATTACTTAAAAGTAATTTACTTAAAATATCTATTACTTAAAAGTAATACACAAAAAAGTTTAATACTTATCTTGATAATTTGCACCATTTATAAGTAAGGTCGTTTTGTAGCTTTAGCGTCAATGTACATTATTATTGCATTCAATATATTGTTATTGTATGGGGGGGCGATGAAAATTATGGTTGAAAATAAAGTCGTAAATATTAAAAGTTTGAGAAGCATTGATCTAATACGTAAGTACGCGAAAAATTATGGAGTTTAGCGAAATAAGAAACTTAACTGAATTGCAGGACAACATATACAGATTCGCACTTATACGAATTCATGTTGTGGTGTCCACATAAGTAGGACTCATTTGTCGCAAGTTTTTGAACACAGAAAGTGTATTATGACCATCTAAATATTGTAGCTATTAAATCTTTCGTTTATTTCAAGTATACATACATTTTTTAAAATCCAATATTTACACTAATATACCTACAAATAATAATATATATATAAATAAACCTACGTCAATTTATTTGTATTCTGCTACCGACCAATTAGGAGCGATTAAAATCACGCCAAATAAGCCTTGGAAGGAAAGTAGTTTTTTTTATTCAAGATGGCCACCTCGCACTAAAAAAAATAGAGCTTGTTGTAGAATAAAAAAAATATTGCTGAAACTTCATGAAGCAACTAAAAAATGTAGTTACAACTATTTAAAAATTGAAATAAAAAATTTACTTACGTTTTCCAAGTAAAATGGTGTCGAAGAGTATAAGCTCTAAGAGATACAGAAAATGAATATGAGGAATTTCAAAATGCCGAAAGAAAAAGAAATAATAATAATAAAAAAAGGTAAAGCAGTAAAAAGTTAAAAATAGTAATAAAATAATCTGATGCCGAGAAAAAAGAATTCAGTACTTAAAAAAACGAAGAGTCTATAGTGGAATGTGAAAAAAAACATTTATTAAAAATTCAAATCATTTTATTAAAAATAAAAAAGTAGAAATTCGAATTTACTACCTTTAAAAAACAATTCTGCCTGACAGATTTATCGCTGTGTAAGTGAGAATTCACACCGTAAAATCCACAGTAAAAAATTCGCCGACCAATTTATTACTTTTTTGAGGAACTGTTGTTATGTCATTATCACATGTCATAACTAACGATATCAGTAAAATCTTAACTATGTATGGTTAGAAAAAAGAAACCCAATCCTTTAAAAAATAAAAGTGACCAAAAGAGCGAATTGATAAACCTATTACTTAGTATAATAAGTTAATGTGGAACTCTCTCATACTCTTTCAAAAAGTAATCTTTGTACTGACCAATAATTTCTGAGATATCCATTATGTAATGGAAATTAGGAAGAAAAAAAAAATAGAATACACAACAAAATAGCGTTGAATATTATATAGAAATAGTTAATTTTTTTAAGCGATTGAATTGCTTGAAATTAATATAATAGTTACCACAATAAAAATAAATAAAAGACTAAGGATCATAGACGTGAATACTATAGCAAATATATAACGAAACGATAAAACCCAATAGAACTATATTATAACGATATCATCTAACTTGGCAAAAATTTGAAACAGTTTGGCGGGGAACGAATATTAAGTTAATACCTTTAAACGAACAATTGAAAACTATTGCACTATTTGCTTCCAAATTTGTTATGCTTTCATAAAAGAAGCCTGTGAATATATAATGAACCAAAATGTTTTTTTTTTTCTCTAAATAGTACTGAATATTCTAAAAATAATTTTACATATGAAAAAAGAAAAAAAAATCTTAAATTTTAAGAATTGCAAAATGTTGTAATTTTTCAAGGAAATTATTTAGTGAGTTTCATCAAATAATTAATTAACTATGTTTTATGCATAATTTTATATGTGTATGTGTAAAATATTTTATATATTTTAATAATATTTTTTTAAAAGTATTATTTTTAAAAGAAAATATGTAGTTCGAGATATTGAAATTTATTTCAATGTTCAACTTTAAAAATATTTTTGTTGTTCTAGAGAATAATGAAAGTATAATTATTATAAGCATACAAAAAAAAAATAACTAGGCTGTATCAGAAATATTATAAAAATATCGCAAAAACTGAATCATGATCTGTCTATTCATTTGAAAACGGTCTACAAAAACTAAAAAACAATTGCAAATTCATCAATGCTGTAAGATTGCGTAACGATTATATCATTAAAGCTTTTTAGACGGCGGAATATATGATATTTTTTAAAATATTATCGTAGCTTTATTCCTGTCTTCGGAAACCATCTCCGTTTAGGAAGCTCATGTTTTTATTGTATCCATATAGATTTACCTTGTCTTCTGATGCCGTCTCCGACTAAAAGACCAACATACTTTTACCTTGCCTTTTTTTGGACATCGTCCTTGCTTAGGAAGCTGACACTTTTATACTGTCCATATACCTTTACTGTGTTTTTGGATACCGTACTTCCTTAGGAAGCTGACGCTTTTAATGTATCCGTATACATTTACCCTGTCTTTGGACACCGTCCTCGCTTAGGAAGCTCACGTTTCCAATGCATCCATGTACCTTTACCTTGTCTTTGGACACCGTCCTCACTTAGGAAGCTGACGCTTTTATTGTATCGACCTAGCTTTACCTCGTCTTCTGATTACCGTATCCACTTACGAAGCTGACGTCTTACAAAGTCAACATAGCTTTGCCTTGTCTTTGAATACCGTCTTGGATTTAAATGAATTAGTAAATTATTTTGTGTTCATTTCATTTTTTTAAAAAACTTGCATTATCTTCTCTGAGTTACTAAAGTGTAGGGATTCACTGCGGTAACCCCGTTTGTCAGGTGTTGATCCTCTACCTGATTAATATCTTTGTTTTTAATGTATTTTAGAAAACTTAAAATTTCTAATGGCAACAGTATTAATTGTGAGAATAAAAATAGCTTTAAGTTGTTATTCATGAGAGATTTAGAGAATTAATAACTACTAAATAACTAGAAAATTAATAATTATTGGAATTTTTACGCCATTTATACTTTTTGAGAGTTATTTTTGAGATGTTAAACTGTGACTAACCACACACAATTCTTCTGATTTCGCATTCCACAACGGAACACCGTTCGTGTGAGTGATAAATGATCTTAGTGCTAGTCTTATAATTTTTCAAGATCATTTCTTAAAGTTTTAAATTTTAAATCACTTTTAAATAGTAGTTCACTAGTTGAATATTAATTTCCTTTTTTATAACAAATATTTGTTTCGCCAAAATATTTTCCTAAAGAAATGTCTCTAGTATATATAAAAATTTAAAAATACTTTTTTTTTTCAATCTTAAAAGCAGTTAAAATATTTTTAAATACAAACATGTTATTCATATCACTAAAGATGTCTTCATTTTTTAACTTTTTACAACAATTTGATAAATATTTTATTTTTCAATATTTGAACTAGTGAACTCTAATTTGAAACTTTAATTAAGGTATCCGACTACGTTCGGAACTGTGATTTTAAAAAAGCGCATAAATGGATAGTTTTCAGGGTATTTAGTGTCACTTAGATTAGAATGCCATATATAAAATTGTTTTAAGAATATTTGGACAAATTTTTTTAATTCAATATTTCGGCAAAAAATTAACTTAGAATAACCTTTTTTCAAAATGTTCTCCTTTTGTGAAAAATTCTTCTATTATAATAATATTTTGCATGTATATATCTCAGACCTCTGTACAGAGGCTCCACTATGATTTTTGAAAAATTCACATTATTTTCAGAGTTACAACCCATTGAAATAATTATCGGCGTTTTTTTCTTAAAATTTCTCAACTCTGTTGTCGTAAAACATGGATAATCCCACTTCTAAGTTATATATTTCAAAAGTTCTAGTTGAGCCTCTGTACAGAGGTGAGCTATATACAGGCAAAATATTATTACAATAGAAGTATTTTTTACAAAAGGAGAATATTTTGAAAATGGGTCATTCTATGTTCATTTTTAGTCAAAATATTGTAGTTAAATAATTTTTTATTATAATACTGTTATTAAAACAATTTAATATACATTTTCTAATCTAAGTGACGCTGAATATCATAAATATTATCCATTTATACGCTTTTGCAAAATCACGGTTTCGAACGTTGTCGGATACCTTTAATAAATTTAATATTAGGTATTTTTATACATCCAAAATTGTTCACGCTTAGAAACATTATCAAGAACGAAATCAGTTTAAAAATTGCGTTCGAAAAGGAAACACATACGCACAATACTTGGAAAAATACTTTTTACACACAAATTCTTGAAATTACACTCATATAGGGGCTCCTAGAATTGATTGGAAACTTTAGACATTTGTAAGAAAAATCCCGTATCTGGATATCTAAAATTTAACTTACAGGAAAAAACCAACATTTTCCCTTATAAGCTAAATTTAAAAATAAGTAGTAAAATTTATGTTTTTTTTATTTTTCGAGTTCACGAAAAGTAAAAATGTATACAAGAAGGGAAAAGAGTGCGACATAAAGGTAATCGAATACCGAATTTTGATTTTTATGCCTTTAAATAAATTTATCAAATATTAATATATTTAACAATTTTTTTATTTTTGCATTCAGTTGATGATTAAAATATCGTTTGGGGTAATTTTGTGTATTTACTTGGAGAAGATATTCTGGTTAGGTGAGGAAACAACAAATGCAATTCGATTTTTTATTTTTATTATATAAGTGGAATAATACCTGTGTGCTAAGTGAATAATTTCATCCAGCTGTATTGCTTACAGCTTTTTTTTATAAAGCGCTTGAGAAAGCAAACAAGAGTAAAATTGTCTATTCGATAAAGCTAACCAGAAAAAAAACGATTTATAATTAAAAGAAATGTAAAGAATCAACGTTTGAGCGCTGTAAAAGTTACTATAAAATTCAATCAACAGTTTTCCTTTTTAATTTCATCTGAAACTACTGGACAAGTACTCAGATCAGCTGGTTTAAAAGGACATTCTGTTGTTGCAGATCTCCACCAGGAGGCGCTACCGCATATCACCTTCTGCACCGTTCAATCAATCACCAAGTTTCCAACATGGTTACCAAAATTGATGACAACTTGGCTCTATCGCCATCATTTCGCTATGTTTCTATTGAATCGTCATTATAACATAAGGAACGGCGTTGTCTGCGAATATTACAATTTTAAGATAAAATAAATACAACAGAAAGTAATATTCACGTGTTACACATCCAGATATAAATTATTTACACTATTTTATGCTTTCATTACACAAAATGTGTAACAATTACTTTTGCTGAACAGAGATCAGCTTAGGGCAGCGTTTCTCAAACTGTGGGGCGCGGCCCCCTAGGGGGCGTCATAACCCTACAAGGGGGGAGCGAATATATCGAAAAGTCGAAAACAAAAGATTATTTTTTAAAAATTTTGATTTACTACAAGGAAACAAAACAAAATTCAATCAGACATAATAAAAAATAAAATACACATTTACACTGATATAATACACTTATAATTGTATCTATACTGCACAGCGTGTTTCATAATTAATTTAACAGTACTATATAAAGCTAAGAACAAGCTTAATAATTGCCAATGACCCTATCGGCATGTCATAAAATTATATACAAAATGTAATACTTATTTTGATAATTTGTACGGTTTATAATTAAAGTGGTATTGTAGCTTTACGTCAAAGCACATTATTATTGAATTCAATACAAAGATATTGCATGGAGGGGGGCGCGATGAAAGTATGACTGGAAATTGGGGCACAAGTATAGAAAGTTTGAGAAATGGCGTTTCAAAATGGCTTTGGGCGTTTTCAAAAATCGACCCACAAGAGAGTTACCTGAAAAAAAAAAAAACCCTTTTTATCAGCTATTAGATCTACAGACTTAAAACTTAACAAATATGGTTTTTTTGTTCAGCTGAGATAGGCAAAAAGCTTCTTCTTCTTCTTCTTTTTTTAACTTTCAATTCACGCAAAACTAACTCATTAAAAACTTCTTTACCTTCAATCTGTATTGTTTAATTTTTTAATTCACCCGTGCGAAGAATGGCTATACAGCTAGTATAAATATATAAATAAAATGACTACACACATCTTCAAGAATCATATTCAAATTGCAAGTAGCCACCAGATGACATCGATAGTACGTCTTAATGGAGAGAGTATAAGAGGAGAATAAATATATGGAATACAGGCAAAGAAGTAAAATAGTTCGCGTAAGCACTTTGTAAGCCTTTCAGTGCAATAACTGCATAGTTATGACATAGCATTTGGATGATATTTTACGAGGTAAAATTATCCGCCGTCTGCAAAGTGGGAGGACCCAGCTGAAAGTATCCAATCTTGGAATCGCGTAGAATGTCATCTCTAGGCTTTGGCAATAATTCCAAGATGGTGGTAATGTAAGTAGACGTTACAGCACAGGTCACCCCCGAGATACAACGCCGAGTGAAGACCGGTATTTGGCAGTTACTGCCAAAAGGAACAGACAAAGCATAGCATCAGACCTGTCCCGTCAACTCTCTTCAGCCACTGGTACGGTAGTTTCAAGGCAGACCGTGTACAGACGCTTAGGGCATATTGGTCTGTATCAGAGATGGCGAACCAATAGCACGCGACACAACATTTTGGGCACACCACCGATCAAAACGACTTGCATTTTATTTCAAAATAGCAAAGTTCACTATGAAGTATTACGAACAAATGTGAATGATTGGTTGCGGTACGCGGGGCGGTAGGGAGCCCACTCGTTTGTTGTTGCCTTGCCTTAGTTACGTCGAGGACTACAATTGCTACTGATGCATTGTTCGTCTACGCAAATCGCAATTTTTATTAATGATACCAAACATATAGCATCTTTTTTACTCTTTACTTTTTGTTTAACAAAAAGGCTTTACAAATAGGTCACATTTCTTTTGCTTCTGACTCTTTCTTTGCCTAAACTTGCATTATCTTTAATTTATGGACATGAGTGCATTACATGAAAATGAAAATTGATGAACACATAGTATACAGTAATTTACCTGATCCGACACACCTCAGAAAAATACTTTATGAAGGCATAAAGCTGTCTATTATGAAAATTAAGTAGCCAACTTTGTAAAAAAAAGGCCACTAGGGTTTTTTATAACTTGCAAGAGTGTGCTTAAGTTATCCGGACTGTGCCGAGTTATCGAGTGCCTAGTTTTCAGGACTCTACTGTATATAAGCTTATTTTTTATTCTCTTTTTTTTCACGAGTTGCATTTGTATAATTCAATAATTTATGTAGTATTTAAAGAAATCGCCATTACACTAATTTTCTCATTTGTAATCACTTTTTAATAGCCCAAGTTAAAAAAATTATTTTATTATTATTATTTTTTTTGATGAATCAATTATAATTGAATCTAAAGACCTTATCACTCACGCATTTTCGAACAACCGTTTCTCCCAATTTTTTGAAGCAGCTGAGGATGAAGGGTTGCCCTAAACAAAACGACATGCTCTGACGTCAGCCAGTCATCTCCACATTGAAAATTTACTTGCCGTTGCATGCTCGTTTACATTTTATTTTTTGCGAAATGACTGTTTTTAGGATTCCATAGGAATGGAAATTTTTCAACTTCATCAATCAAAGCACTCTCCATCATTTCGTTCCATTTTAATTCGTAAATTTCTGATAATGCGCTTGACGAGGACAAGGCTGCTATCTTGTTTTTGCGTAGGAGACGAAGAACCCTATTGGCTGAAATTTAGAGCAATTCTAATTTCGAACCATTTTTCCAGCTCACAAGCAAGAAGTTGTTCGAAGCCGTTGCTATGGCAATTGAGTAAAAATTGCTCGAAAGGGTCGGTTGAAAGAAAAATTGCTCCAAATACATGTACGTGTGATAAGGCCTTATCATTTCTAAGATGTAGATTAAGTGTGGGACTGGCAATCTATTACCATTAGTGTTTTCCATCATTAATATTCTTGGGGGTTAAATTAGACCTTTGAGTTAGAGCTTTATTCGCGGTCTTTGTCAAAATTGGGACTCAAAGTCACAATCCTATCAAGCGGTGACGGAAATTAAAAAAAGATTGAATTAAATAATACAAATTGTGGAGCGAGATAAATAAATCTTTAATAATTGCCCCTTTTAATTAATCTTCTTTCACAATTGTTATTAAGAAGTGATATCCATTTCTTCTTCCTCTTTCTTTCTCTATGTAAAAAAAGTTTTTCGTGATGTTGTAATAAATTTATTTATACATAAGGTATAGTTAATAAAGGCAACTATACATCCTTACAACAGAATAGGGCAGAGCTCACATTTTGGACAAATTTACTTTTATGATGATAGCGAGGCTTTTTAAATGAATGTGCAAAAATAATTAAACGTGACGATGTACTGCAGATTTCATAATTATGACTAAAAGTTCGTATGCAGGAATCACAGGGACAAGAGTTTTGAAAAAGTCAGTTTATGTGTAACATCGAAGGAAACAATATTTACACACGGACAATTGTATAAGGCTCTGTCAAGGTGTAGAAAGCGTAGTGGGAATAAAAATTCAGGGCGATTTAGGGAAAAGGTGATTAGGAATATTGTGTTTTTGAAGAGACACTATGTTGAAGTACATATTATATTTCAACAAATACTTCAACAAATAGAATGCATAAAACATGTAAATTACAGTTTTACAATTTAAGCAATGAGTATAAACAGTTGTATAATTTGTGCAATGGGTATTTTACAGTTGAATAATTTGTATCTCCTTTACATGTATTATGTATTCTATTTTTTTCAATATATTGTAAGTAGAGAAAAAATACATTTCAAGTCTTCATCTCCTCATTCATTCAATTCCTACAATTAGTACACACTCTCCCTATATATATATATATATATCTATATATATATATATAGTATATATATATATATATATATATATATATATATATATATATGTTATATATACTATGTATATATATATATATATATATATATATATATATCTTGTTCAAATTTTCAGTTGTTAATAAAATACTTTTATTCATCCACTGAAGTTCAAATATGTTTTTTTTTTAACTTGTAGTGGATGTCACTTGATGTTAATATAGTTTTATCAAATATTAATTCATTAATTTAATTTAATTAATGAATAAAAAGAAACACACAAAAAAATAATATTTCAACACCTTATTTTAAAAAGAAAAGCATTCGGTGTGTCTCTGTAGGGTAATGAATTGTGCGTTGGACTTCTAATCTAAAGGTCATGGGTTCGAATCCCACCTGGAATGGCCTAATTTCTGAGAATGTGACCCCTAACTCCTTATATAGAAAGGAAAATCGAAAATTCCAAGGAAAATCGCTTTCTGTTTTGTCAATATTGTGATTCTGTCATATGTATATACATATTTGCATTCATTGTAACTATTTAGTAAAAAGTAACTAAAAGAAGATTTTTCTTTGCTTACTTTGTCTTGTCACCTTTCTTGTTTTTTTTTGTTTTTTTAACATATATAATACTTTTTTTAATTTGTACTTCGATTTCCACCCCAGTCATTCTTTATTTTTTTCTTTTAGTTTTGATGATTTATTTTTAATACTTTTTTTAATTTTATATTTATTTTTAATACTGTATCATTTTCAATACTCATACTAATTAATACCGATGATTTATTTCTAATAATTTTTTCTTTTAATCTTGATAATTTATTTTTAATAACTTTTTTTTAGTTTTGATAGCTTATTTTTAATAATTTTTTATAATATTTTAAATGGGACTTAGGATATTAAATTTCTTTCTAAAACCTCATATATTACTCTACTTCTTGCGTTTTCAAATGACCCAGTGGTCAGGATCACGAACTCGCGCTTGTCGTTCTCGATTAGCAGGTTTGAAACCTAGTGGGGCGATGAAGACTCTTTGCGTGTGAGACTCAAAGTCCTCACATTGGAGTAGTGGGGAAATTTGGAAATGGGGTGCCAGCTCAGGTGTCATCCTCGTCACTTGAGATTTGAAGATTTTTACCACAAAATAAATTTTTAGACAACGTTGAAACAAAAGAGGCAGAAATAAATTTAAAAAAATGACCAGCATTTATTTTAACAAATAAGAGATACATACAACTTAAATAAAATACCCATAAAATGAAATAATGATATAATTGCATTCGATGTGTGTGCATATAATCAAATTTTCACTCCTACTTTATAAGCATTTCAGAAATTAAAAAAATAAAAAAAAAGAACATATCGAGGAAATAAAAATTTTTCACAATCATTTTCTAGAAATGTTTAAAAACTTTGTCTTTCAAGTTATAGAAAAAGGTACATTAAAAAACAATAAAAAAAATTACCTAAAAACATTTTGCGTACAATGTTTGTACAAATATTTTGATATATGATCAGTACAATGTAGGGTTGATATAATAATTCATACAAGAAATAGCAATTGAGGACAAAAAACTAATCTTGCTTTTGAATCTCAAAGTTATACATGCATAAGCACATATGCATTTCTTAAATATAACGATTTAAAATTTCTTACCTGAAAAACTGAAAAATTATGCTTTAAAAGAATGCTTCATGTTAGTAGACAAAAATGCTGTTTAAAATCTGTACCGATTTGAAATCGAATAACAATATAAAATGATGTTCATGTTACACAAGCCCCTGAAAAACATTATTTTCTACAACACATATTTAGCTGAACATATTTACATATAATATTAGTCTTTTAGAGCCTTTGTATTGATTTTTTCAAGGAAATCCAAATTTGCTATTGTATTTCACAACTTGTTCTCTGTCGAATACCCTTTGTGCAATTTCTTTAGTTTCGGTGAATTTGCCTCCATATTCAACAGGTAAAATGCAAGGGTCTATAAATTTATGTAGCTCCGTCATGTCTGACCCAAGAATTTGAACCTGGAAAATAAAAGTGAAATATTGTATGCAGTTGGAAAACGAATATATATAAGAATCAAGAAAGAAAAAAAATGGTGAAAAAAAAAGAAAATTTTGTATTAATTAAATTTTTAATTTGTGTTTCACTTCAATGTTCTCTATATTTTATGTCTGTGTTTTTAATATAAATTAACGGTACTTATGTCTAACGGTACTTCTTGGGCTAATTTCGTCAAATTAAAAAACGTCGCCAAAAGACCACGATATAATGCCAACAGTGGAAATCATTCCCGCCACGTTCGAACATAGTAATAATAATGATGCTAGCGTTTGGCGATATTCTTATGACTTGTTTCGAAATTTTATCCTTCTGGTTGAAATGGTGTGTAATTCAGATCAGAGAGTTAATTTCAGTGTTTTTAACGCTGAAAGTTTACAGCTAACGTTCTTAGAGAATTTTGAGGAAATTGTTGATTATTTTTACCTGGTTGCCTCCTGGTCAAGAGTTAAATAACATCGACTGTCGAATTATTATTTTTATTCTTGTTCTGTCTTTATTTTTAATTATTTATATTCAACAGATTATGTGCAGACGATTATTCACATACTTTTTGTTTATTAGTTTTATAAGTTTCTGTCGATAGATTTGGCAGTGTATATTTGTTGTTCTATAATTTAAAAAGGTGAAATGTTTTCGCGTTGTAACTTTTTAAATATCTTTTGTGTTTAAGAAAATAAAATAAAATTAGCGCAAGCTGCAAAGAATTTAAGTAATTGTCGTCTCCTACTGATTAATGGGTCAGAAATATTTACTTGAATTTGCTTGATTTTCCTTATAAATGGTGTTACTTCATTTGAAATAATGCAATTATCTAAAAATTTTTAGATAATTCTGTAGCATTATTTTAAATAATTCATTTTTCAATTAAAATGCACGTGCTAGCGCCTCTAAAGGAAACTTTATTGGCATTTGTGGTAACTCGAATTAAAAGTTTCTCTTTTTTTTTTTGTTTATTTTTGCATTGTCTCTGTCAAAGTTGATTAGCAAGTTTTATGATATTGTTGAATATTTCGACAATTCAATGGACAATATATTTACAAAAATGGTAAAAATTAATTTGCTTTGGTTTGAAAAGTCATGTATTAACATTAAGTTTGTATACAGTAGCGCATAATAATGTTATTTTTTTCAAAAAAAAAAAAAAATAAATAAATAACAGCAATTACAATAAAAATCTTTTTTCGTAAATCGATGCTATTATAAATGGTAATAAGTGATATTAAATAGAGTAATTAGTAAAGCAACAATTAAGTTTTGAGTCATGCGAAAGGATTGTTTGAGCTATTAATTCATATGGTACCAATTAACTTCGTTTTTTATTTTCTGTAACTTTTCTAGTTTCATTTTACAGTCTAGTCTTTATCACATACAAGATGATAGACAACTATATTTTGAAATGTAAAACGAAATTGTAGCAGTTACAGGTAATGTAAAGGAAATTAAATAATGTAAAAATTTGTAGCCTTAGAGAAGTGAGAAGGGAAGATCAAATCCTATACCTTTTTCGAATAATTCTAAAATAGTGAACAACTGAAAATTCTTCTCAATGGATTCTGCTTGATAATTCTAAGAAAATTCTCCATAATACTTTTGAATAAGCTTTTGAATCAGCATTTGGTGCTGCAATTTATGTATAAGCCACAATGACAAAATACATTGTTGCTAACGAGCAAATGACATATTTTTTTACCTTACATTCATTCCGTTTTACTTCAGGAGCTTAGTGCTTTCTTTGCTTTAAAATTCAAATTGGAGACATCGAATATTTTAAGTTAAGACTGTGATAAAAAAATACTTATATATATTCATTTTAAGGAGAAATAACGTTTTATTTCATTTAAATGTCGAATGATTTTACTTAACAATTTTTTCCTTATTCTTACATAAAAGAAAAAGAAGCGTATTTGTGCACTCATTAAGTAAATAGTAATGAAGCCCGGTGGTTGAGTGGAAGTATCCGCCCCCACAACTCAAACCTGGCTGGTTACCCAAATCAGTCTTCCATCCCCTTTGTGGGTGGAAATGAGTTCCAAGCTTTCTTGGCAACTAAACACAAGGGGTTTCGCGTCAGACTGACCACCTAATTGGAACATCTGCTCATGCACCTGCCCCAAAACACGAATAATGGAAGGGGACAGTAGACCAGGTCGTCACTGTTCGCCCGGGGTTTTTATTTTAAGATAGAGTAACACAAAAATAAAATTAAATAATGATTTTCTCAATTAAAAAAAATTCATTCATTATTTCAAAAAAGGTTTGTTAAAAGTTTTGGAAATCCGTGTCTTACCCTATTTCTGAATTTTTCTTTCATCAGAGGCTTAAAAAGATTCCATGCTGTATTCACCAAACTTCTACAGTTGAAAAAAGCATCTTAACCGGGAAACGACCCTAAAAAAGGTTTTTTGGGTGAGTAAATAAGACAAATATTTATTACACAAACTTTCGAATGTATTTTTAATATTTTATTTATTTTTTATTTGGAGTTTATTTTTTTTAAAAAAAAACCGGAACTTAAAAGTTTAAAAGGGGGCTTTTCCTTTTTCCCCGGGGCCCAGGTGATAAAGTCGCCAAAAATGATACAACCGACGTTAAGTGGAATATTCCCACTGGTAACTTTTTTACCACCACAAATTTAAAACATGTATCAGCCTTTTCGTATCAATAACGTCTTTTTCCTAATAGTGGTCCCCCTTTGGATCTAGAACAGAGGAAGAATCTATTTGTAGTCGCCAATAAAACCCGTTTTACGAGTTATACAAAAGGTGAAAAGGAAAAATATTGATTGGGAAAATTTTTAAAAACTTTTTTTAATTTCCCACATTGTTTACACGTCTATGTATTTTTTATTTCTTTGGTGGAATTTTCAGTCGTTAATAAAATTTTTTAAACGCCCATTGAGCAGAAAATTTTTTATACATGATTATTTTGGGTGACAATACAGTGTTAATTATAATTAATAAAAATTAATTTATTAAAACTAATTATTCAAAAAGAAATGCAACCATGTTGGATCGTTTTTGGCGATTTAGCAACCCTTTTGGGGCTTGTGTCAAAACATGAGAAGGTTATTTTTTACATTTTAAAAACGCCCATTGAGCAGAAATTTTATACATGATTATTTTGGATGACAATAAGTGTTAATTATAATTAATAAAATTAATTGATTAAAACTAATTATTCAAAAAATTGCAAATGCAACCATGTTGGCATCGTTTTTGGCGATTTAGCAACCCTTTTGGGACTTTGTCAAAACATGAGAAGGTTATTTTCTTACATTTTAAAGCGCTCCATTGAGCAGAAATTTCATATACATGATTATTTTGGATGACAATACAGTAAGTTAATTATAATTAATAAAAATTAATTGATTAAAACTAATTATTCAAAGAATTGCAAATGCAACCATGTTGGCATCGTTTTTTGGCGATTTAGCAACCCTTTTGGCGACTTGTGTCAAAACATGAGAAGGTTATTTTCTTACATTTTAAAGCGCTCCATTGAGCAGAAATTTTATATACATGATTATTTTGGATGACAATACAGTAAGTTAATTATAATTAATAAAAATTAATTGATTAAAACTAATTATTCAAAGAATTGCAAATGCAACCATGTTGGCATCGTTTTTGGCGATTTAGCAACCCTTTTGGCGACTTGTGTCAAAACATGAGAAGGTTATTTTCTCACATTTTAAAGCACTCGTTTGAGCTGAAATTTTCAATACACTATTGTTTTGGGTAAAAATACGACAATTTAATTATAATTAATTAAAATTAATTGACTGAAACTAATTATTTAAAGAATAACAGATACAACCAAGGTTTGTTTCATTTTTAAAGATCTGAGTCAAAACTTTAAAAGATTTTTTTCTCACGTTTTAAAGCATTCAGTTGAACTGAAACTTTATATACACGATTGTTTTGGATGACAATACGATACTTTAATGATAATTAATAAAAATTAACTACCACTTAATATTGTGATTCTGTCCTATGTATATACATATTTATACTAATTGTAACTATTTAATAAAAAATGGCTAAAATAAAATTTTTCTTTGTTGATGTCAGTAGGAATTGACTTAAAATTTTTTTTTGTATTACTTGTTAAAATTTAAAAATATTTATAATTAAAGTAGTTGAAATAGTTTTAATGAAAAATGACTTATTTATATATATATATATATAGAAACTAGCTGTATAATTTATTTTGGTATATTTATCAGAGTTATAAGGACCATGGCTTGTGGATTGCTTTTCCAAGTCCTCGCCAACATGAATATGGGTGATGTTATCTCATAAGATGCATTTATTTATAAAACAATAACGGAACAGAGTTTGGCTTGTTTTTTACAAGTTGGGCTTGTAATCTATAAGTACTCTTATTTTTGTAACTGTATTTCACTTTCAGTGTAACAGAAGATGTAGCAGAATAGCTTTTATAAATGATAAAAAAATTATTAACTGAAATTTATTTATTTTGAGAAGTGAAGAGGCATCACACTTAAATCCACTTGGTGAGAGTTATATTAACGTTGCACATTCGTTACGTTGGTGATGGAACTTATAATTTTGAGTCTCGATCAAGTTACTAGGACGACACCTGAGCTGGTACCCCTCTCAAAACCTATAGCACCACACCAACGGGAGGGCTTTGAGGAAGGCAAGACTACGACAGATTAAACGTGTACCGGCCCCTATACATGGCGAGTCTTCAGTTGCACCAGGACTCGAACTCGCGACACGCCTGCTACGAGTTCGTCTGACCATAATCCAGGGATTCTTAACCTTATTCCCCGTCTGGGCACATCTGACACGCAGGAAATTGCTGGCGGGCGCAGTTTGGAAAAATATAATGACTCTTTATATTTCTTTATTTTATTGCTATTATAAGCGTCATAAACAATATCCTACACTAAAAAGGTAACAAAGAATTCAAAATAGTTACATTTAATGAGATTTTTAGCAATGCTGTTGTTAAGTCGCGATCTGATTGTTGATTTAATTGTATTCATTGTTGAAAAAGAAGGATTATCATAAGTATGTAGAACGGAAACAGAATTTTAATTTGAAAGTTCCTTGTTTCAAAAGGGAATATCTTTTCTTTTATCTTCGGCTTGGTTCCAAATATTTTCATTAGATCTACACGGTTTTAATACAATATCGGTCAGAATATTTAAAATCTCCTCTTCAATTGAACAGGCTTCTTCCTGAACAATTTTTCCCATGGAATTTACAGCTTCAGAAATATTGATTTGGGGATAGAACGGGCTTACAAAAAATGAAGATAAGATAAAACTGTGTTACCAGTACTTGTGGTAACAAAACAGTGTTGCCATTACAATAATTTTATGACTTATATTTTATTTCTAAAAGTATGACGAATCTTGCGGCCACACAAAAAATCGTGGTGGGCAGCGAGTTGGTCACGATTGATATTGTTATAGTACATAGCGGAGACAGTTACGGGCACATTAGCTCCCGCCGGCACGGGCTAAAGAACCCTTGCCACAACCACTAGACTACAGCGGGGCCACCAGGGCCGGCTCTAGCAGTTTTGCCGCCCCGGACAAAAATGGAAAATGCCGCCTCTCTTTCTCTCTCTCTCTCTCTATATATATATATAATTTTATATGTTTTTAGATTCAGGACAATTCGAAATTAAGGACATAATTACTTGTTATTATATCAAACGTGTGAAATGCAACAGAAAGAATCGTTGATTTCAGCAGGTCAATTTCTTCGAAAAATTGTCTACTGATGGTGGGGATCACAAGCATTTGTTTTAACTTATAATAACTACACTCAGGACTAAAATTGAACATTTTCTGTAGCTCTCTATCTATCAGAACCTCTTATTACCCTTGTCCTCTTTTGGATAGCTCACACCGGACATCGTAAGGGCGAAAGGAATGTCCATTGTGATCTCACTCCGGGATGGGGAGAAATTTACAAGAGAAAGATGTGCAAAGATATTATATTTCATGCTTTAATATATACTCCCGCCTGAAACCCTTCAAGTTTAAACACAAAAGAAAACTGTCATTAAATATACAGAACATAAAATAAAAAAAAAATAAGATGCGTTAAATGCAATACCAAATTCACACCCAATAATATTTCACAAAATATATCAAATTCTTTGTAACAAAAAAAATATTTTTCAAATTCGATCCAAATGCCGCCCTTGAAATTTGCCGGCCCGGGCAGGGGTCCTGATTGTTCGGCCCTAGAGCCGCCCCTGCGGCCACTAAAACCACTAAAATGAAGACAGGTATTTTGGTACTTTTCTCTTAGTCGGGCGCAAGTGAAAAATCGCCAAATAACGTAGAAATCCGCCAAATTTCATGCAACCATATAGGGGAATGTTGTTTTGGGACCATGTGCTCTGTTCTCTGAATGTATTCAAAACAAAGCACGTTTTCCTTTCTTTCTTCCATTTTAATTTTTGTTTTCAAAAATGATGAAAATTCCTCGCTGAATTTATGTGGATACGAGGAGTAAACGATCCATTTGAGCAAATTCTCAAAAACGTCACCGTATTTTAGAAAAACCAATACTTATAAGCATTCTTTTTGGGTAAGACTGTTTTGTTGAGTGATTCATCAATATTTATTTATAGTTGTACTTGTTTTGCTTACTATTAATTAATATTTGTTTATACTTGAATGTTTTTGACTTTAATTCCGTTGACTGTTTTGTCGTTCGCTTCACTTGGCGACTTGTCTCGCGTTTGTTTCACAATTGGCTACATTTGAGCCCGGCTAACGGGAAAGTACCGGCATTTTGCATAAAGCAGTATTTCTTGTAGTTTTCAGTCAATTCAAATCTATTTTAAAAGTAGTAAAATATTTCTACTAACCTGCATCAGGGTAGTTAACAAAAGAATGTGCTTGGGTGAGCAGAAGGGTAAGAAATGTCCTGTGGAGAAGCCTTTGAAATCCCATATTCCAATGTATCCATTGATTTGAGTAACAGGATTATCAAGAACACTCTCGGCTACCAAGTTCCCTGCTGCTATAAAGTCTGCATAGGAGATTTTGCTGGTTTCCCATCGAGCTATAGAACAAAACAAAAGTGGTTTAAAATTCTAAATGGTTTTTTTTAATATGTTCTTATTAAAAAAGAATTGTAAATACGCTCGGATATAATACTGTTTTAAAATGAAAATAGAACATTTTTTAAAAAATTCGGATGGATCCATTCAAGTTATCACTGGAAAAAATTTGGAAGAAATAGAAGTCTTTTTATAGTAATTATTTTTAATCTAATAATTAAAAATAATTTAACCCCTGCAAATTAAAGAAGGCTAGAAGCAAGGATAAAATTTCAGAAAGGAATTATTCATAATTGAGTTATAAATTCATTAAAATAGGTTATAAAATAACAAATTTAATACGTTGTCTCATATTTTGTTCAACCGAATGTTTTTTTTTAAATTTTAATTTATACTTTTATATGAGAGTTAAAATGAGTAAAAAATACTCAAATTTTATATGATAAATTTAAGAGTAATAAATTTAAGAATTAAAAAAAAATTTGGTATACTTCGTACTATTGCAACAATGCCTAAGTTCAAGATAACTTGCCAAGTTGGGGCAACCAAAATTTTGCATGTGTCGTAATTTCAGTATTGGCAAACGTGCTTTCCTTCATATAATGCCAATACGGCTATGATAATAATTAAGTACCATAATTTCTTTTACTGGAAATTTTTATGAAGGGGCGCCTTTTCAATTTCTATATAGCCTTCGTATTGCTTTGAATAGTGCCTTTAGTAATTAACCAACCTAAATTTAAATTTTTCCTTCAGATATTTTGATATTTATGCAAGAAATAATATTTATCAAGAAAACAGTACTTTTAAAATAAAGGATGGCAATACAAACTAAAACAAGGAAACATCCACGCATTTTATCAAAATAACTGAGTTTGTAAGTCACGCCTAAGAAATGAAGTGATGTAAGTTAAATCTTGCAACAACATGGCTTTGATCCAGTACTGTTTAATTGTTTCATAAAACTCCCGTTAGCGCTATTATTGCATAAAAGTACTTTACCAACGAAGCCATTTATTATTTAAATCTTCTTATGGTGATAAATTGCGAAATATAGAGAATTTCTTTCCTTCAATGAGATTTTTAAAAGGTTTCTCTGGTGATTTGGGCTTTCAAAACGAATTACAATAACTAAAAAAAAAAAAACTGGTGGCTTTTAATGACTTGTTACATCATCAAATTGTTCAGTCCTGAAAGGAAAATAGTGATCGAAAAATCACGCGGAAAATAGTGTGATCCAGTCACATGAACCTTTCGGCCTCCTAATAATGCCCTGTCATCATTTTGTCTTGTTTATCAGGTGGACGCTTTGCAAAAGAACGACAATTAAATAAAATCTGTGGAAATGGCGGAAGAAGTGTAATTAATATAAACAGTTGTTTGGAGGTAATTAAACCGTTGTTCTATTTTCTGTTTTGTTTTGGGCAATCTTGTTTACTTCGCAATCCTCATTTTCTCAGGCAAGCAAAATAAAAAGAACAAATTGTTTTTTAGAACTCAATGCAAGAAAAGAGAAAACTTTTTCTTTAAAAAAGCATAAAAACTTGTAGATTTGTTAGTAGAGAATGTAAATCAATTAAGTGGTATTACTGATAAATATGAGACAAATATTACTTCAGAATATCTTTCAAACCAACATTTTATTTACAGCACAGTAACTAACCAAATATCTATTCTGTTTAGAAAGCATTTTACATTAGCCAAGAAACGAATTACAAAATAAATTGTTTGCTAAAAAATAATACTTGGCAAATAAGAATTGCATTATTATTAAACTATTATTACATTCATAAAATAATTACAAATGATTAATAACTAAATATTAGTCTATTTTTGATTACATATTTAAATATGCAAAAAATGTGCTCCATTTTAAAATAAAACAGTTGCCAAGAAAAAAAAAGTTAAATTTCCTTTGCAAGCTTAAGCTACTTACCTTTTCATATGTTAAATATAATGAGGAATTTCGTAGTTTGATTATGATTATTTATTATTAATAAAGAGAATGTTTGATGAACTATTAGTATACAAAATTTAATCTGGCTTATTCGTAAAAACAAAAATATAGAAAAATGATTAAGGAAGGAAATATAATGAATACTAATTATCTGATGTATGCAGATTTATGTCATACGTAAGTTGTATAGTGTGCTATTGATAATAAATTGGTACATGCATATTATACTGTCGACCAATTGTGCCAAATCAAAAAACATCGCCACATACTGTCACCATATGTGGGAAAATATTATTGTGTGGGCATATGCACGAAAACAGTTTTCCACTATTGGCTGCATATCGTGAGCATTTGGTGAAGCTTTTTCATTTGATGAATTTTGTCGATGGTATAATACGTAAGAATCTAAATTTTATAATTTCGATTCTTTGATTAAATTGAGTAAATAACATAAAGTAAGTTTTTACTTCGCTTTCAAAATGTTTTATCATCACAATTCTTGAATCTCACTTTTGCAATGAAAGTTACATTAAAATCTCTATTGCTAAAATTATATTAAAACTAATTATCTTATTCTTCAGAAATTCTGACACAATAGTACTTTTGAAAAGTAGCGCAAATATATGTGACAAAAACTCAACAATCATTTCATACAAAAATATCTACTATTCAATTTTGAACAGGTTAAATAAAGATTCTTTGCATTTAAAAATCTGATGCAAAAAATTAGAAATAAGAAATAATTCGTAGATTCTGTTATTATGTATTAATCAAGTTTCTTAGATATAGCGCTGAGAACGAGATTATAGCTTGGTTATGACGCTATTAAATGACGTCATGTATGAACAAACGCTAAGTTAGAAATAATTTTAATTAGGAAGTTATCGTTTGACGAAAATGCAATACTTTTTATGTCTCACGTTTATAGCTGTCGCTGCATTTGGAATTAAAAAAAAGTCTTAAGAAAAAATTATGCTCTACTAGTTTGTCCGAAATATATCTTATTTTAGCTGATAAAAATTCTGAAAAGGGATTTCCGATCGCATACTATAAATAAGCTATTTCATTTTGTACCGAAAAAGAGGTAATAAGGACAAATTTCTTAATATCTTTATTTTGAAAATTTACATTGAAAAAAAGTTTTTTTTTGTTTTGAGTCAATATTGAAAGTGTTTACTTTTCTATATTTTTATTGTACTTTTATTCTATTGAAAAATTTTATGCTTATTAGTAGAGAAAACATATTTAATTTAGAATAAAGAAAAATATGATGCTTCAAATCTAATAGAACAGTATTTTTAAAAATATTCTGAGAAAGAAAAAAAAATGTATTTCATTTCTTACACTAGAAATTGTATACAGACTTTTAAATACTGTATGTTATACATGTAGAAGTATTTTGTAAATACTTAGATTTTCTAGAATGATTTTTAAACATTCGCAGAAAGATTTAGAACGGATTCTTGTAGATTGAAGAAATTCAGAGAATCATTTTACTATTCCAAATTATAGCACAAAGTAAATAGAACTTTTCTAATTAATGTTGAAAGATAAATGTGTTTATACATTGTTCACGAAATACTTACAAATCTTAAATACGTAAACGGCTCTTCCTTTGTGATCCCTGTGAGGTAAAAAGTTGAAGATGCATGACCTTATAGCTAACTCGATTCCGGAAGGCAAAGGAAAGATATAAGGATGTTGCTTTCTGAATTTGTAATGATCTCTGATCGTTTTAAAGGTGCGTTCGCAATCGTATTTTCGGCATCGCAAGAATCGAATCAAATACATATCATCCATGCGAGGCAGGAACTCATCTTGCTCTGGAATTTAGAAAAAAAAATGCAATTTAAAATTAATAATGCTGAAGAAATATCGCGTAATTCAGTACATTTTTAATAATCTCTTTCTCTCCGTATATATGTTACCGTTAAAGTGTGAAATCCATTATTTCATAGAATAACTAGATATTTCATGAAATAACTAGGCACAAGTCAGTTAAGGTACATAATATTATTGAATTCTATGATTTAACTAAGTATTCTATCGAATAACAATTACTTGATCGTTAAAGTGTGAAATACAGCACTCGAAAATTCTTTGAACTAGTTCTATTTGCTTTTAGTAAGTTTTGAACCCCAATTCAAAGTGTCATCACATCAGTACTTGCTCTAATAAATAATGAAAAGTAAAATAAAGGTACTTCATATAATTTAAATGAATATTCTCTTACATTTTGTTTGAAAAAGTTTACACAATGATTATATGAAGCAACAGTATTTCTTCCCAGCATGTATTTTTTTGATAATATTTAAATATAACTATTTATGCAGCATATTCTTTTTTCCTTTCTGTTTAGCTAATATTAGTAATATGAGAAAAATTAAATTATATCTTCTGCTTTTTCTATTTATAAATTAATCATCCGCAATAGGGATAAAATGTATTTTTTGAAATAATTTAGCTGTTTATGAGCAATTAATTTACAAAATAACTTTGAAATTGTTTATTTTTCACTTTAACTGCCTATTATTAGTTATTTCATAGAATAACTAGGTAAAGTGTGAATTTTTTAAATCTTTTATATACTTTAACTGATTTGTCTATTTATTTCCTGAAATACCTATAGTTATTCTATGAAATAACTGAATTATACATTTTAACGGTAACATATATGTTAAATAATAAAAGAAAGATGTATATTCAGAAAATATTACTGTAAATCTTTTATTGTAGAGTTCTAAATAAATAAGGAAGGTATGAAAAAAAACTTTTTTTAGCCTATTTTTTGGCTTGTAAAAATATTTAATCCTAACTGAATTTTTTTATTGCTACATTAGAAAAAACATAAAATTTTAGTGTAAAATATAGTTAAATATACTAATATTATAAAAAATTAATACGTAGAAGTAAAAACATAAATTTAATCTGCATACTGTTCTAGTTACTTTAAAACATTGATAAAAGTAGCTACTTATACTTTAACCTTAATTATTAAAAATGCATAAAACAGCCTATTTAACAATGGAATAATTAAATTTAATAAAACTGAAACAAAATACAGTAATTGTAAACTTTAATTTTTTTAAATTTTTAAAAAAGATTTTATACATTTTTTATTTTGATGAATGCTGTATAGAAGTAGCTACATAAGGATAGCATTAAACAGAAAAAAAGATGTAATTTAAGGAAATATATTAAATAATACTTGTTGAAATGAAGTAATGAAAACCAGGAAGCTCCGACACAAACTTTCTAAATTGAAAGAATGTTCTTTTATGAATATTAAATTTTTTTCACTAGGAAGTCTTACTCTTTCATGCAGAGAAACAATTTTTTAGAAGGCATTCAACCTAATGAATTTAGTACGCTGTTTTTTAAATGAGTATGCTGCTACTTAATTTAAATGTGAATGAAAAAGGCCCTCTTTCACCTTTAACTGTAGCTACCCCAAGGTTATCAATTATGCATTCAAGCAGATTGAAAGACGCTGTGTTTGACTTCCTGCTAAAAAATATTTGCTACCTTTTAGAACTTCGCTAAAAAAAATCTACTTATTTCAGCTTGTTAAAAGGGCAATGGCAGTTCATACCGTTTCTTTCATTTCAGATTGCACGCTGTGTAAAACGCATCTTATCTTCCTGTCTGGGAATTATGTTTATCGTAATTTTTTTTTAATTCTACATTAAAATACAAAATACCAAGTGACTCATTTAATAAAATCTAATGATTGTTTTCATACACCTTTAACATGAAATGATAAACAATATTTCATAATTAGAAACGAAACTACAATACAGGAAAAACATGTATTGGGAAATCTATAGCTAATGCCGGAAAAAAAGAAAAATATTGTTAACGAGAGATAGTTGTTTTAGTTTTTAATCTAATTTTATATGACTTTTCTTCTCTTACTTTTTGTATACACATCCAGGTAAACTTCATTACCTTACACGAGTATTGTCGAAAGTTATTTCAATAGTAGTAATTTAATTAAATTATAACTGAACCAACGTAAGTTTCAACTAAGTATCATTAGTATAACTCATTGTATTTCATGGTGCTTACCATAAAAATTCATAGTTCAGAATTTTTTTGGAATAAAACCTTCCTGTTCAAGTATTTATTCAAAAAATAAGAAATATGGATATCTTTCGCATCATATTATTTTACATTTTAGAAGCGATTAAAATTTTTTGTGGTCTGTTTTCATTAATATCAAAGAAACAGACATGGTTAAAATTTGGAATAAAAATTTTAAAAAAATATGAAGCTGGATAAAACAATTTGAGAGAGAGAGAGAGAGTGATACCACTAAAAATAATAAATTTAGAATGCGCTGTTTAGAATAGAATATGGATATGGTTAGTTGTTTAAATTAGTATCTTTCCATGGGACTTATGGAAGCAATCAGAGAAGCGCTAAGTACTACATTTAAATGGTAATCAGCTATTTTCCTTAATGAATTATTAACAGTTCAGAAAAAAAATATATTAGTTATTCTTGTGAAAATTTCCTCGTTAGATTATCAAATTTAAGTTACACTAGATTCGAATTATTCTTAAGACTGCATTTAAAACTTCTACTTTTATATATTTGTATTTATTACTGGTTAGTACTTTTTTTTTTGAATTCCATTAGTGTTAGATTTTAATTCCACATTTTACTATTAGAGTTTCTAAGAGCTATTTATCTAAAATTTTGTGGAGGTAACAATGAAACAGAGCACTTAATGCTTAAAAACATTTTAAACAAAAAACAAAAGTGTCAAAACTGTGTAATTTTTAATATATGCTTCATATCAGAGCTAATCCTTTTCACGACTTGCAATTATGCATTTATGGGGTCATGCAGACGTTACTCTTAAAAATGATATTCTTTATGAAATAAATCATAGAAACGTTATGTATAATATTATTAATCTTTTATAGGATTATCTCTCTTAAGGGTACCGGGACGTGCTCGAAAAAGTAAAATGCCGAAAATAAGACTCGTTGTTTATGGGAGATATATCTTTAAAAATTTCCAACAGAATTTAGATTTTTTTTTTGTGATCTTAATAATGCTATTTTAATTATTCTGTAGAGAAATACAAAAACTATTTTTTAGCTGAAAAAAAAATTTTTTTCTGCTTAATTTAAGTTGGACATAATTTTTGAGATCTCATAATACTTGCTTATGTTTAGGTACCATTTTAAAAGAAAGTATGTCTCAAATATGTAAATTATTTTTTCACATATATAAAAAGATACACAAAATATAGTGAACCTATCTTTTTAGTAAAATATTAAGAGAGTTTAAAAAAACTATAAGACTTTGTAAATTTGAAATTTTTATTTTTTTCCCCTTTTTAAAATTTTAAAGTTATAACTTTTTTTTAAAAACTATGTATTTTTTGACTACAAAAAACAAAAAAAAAAAAGGTTTACTATATGAAAAATATTTAAAAAAAGAATAAAAATTTTGGGAATATTTTGTGCAAAAAGGGTTTTTTTTTAAAAAAATGCCCCCAAAAGCAAACAATAACTTTGGAAAAAAAGGAAAACTAATCATTTGTTTTGTTTTTTTTGAAAATTACTTTTTTCGTATTTTAAGGTTGTTTTATCAACGAACATATAAATGTTATATATTTTAGATTCAGAAAAATATGCACTATTTTTTAATAGTAAAATTGAAAAAATTGATTTTTGAATGTATATGATGTCTTGATTGCCTCAAATGGAGTTAATGACAGAATATGAGAGATTTCACAAAAGACGTAGCATATATTACCTGATAGCATCTTTTTTAATATTTTCATAGCAACTTCTCTAGATTCAGGTATTTCTTTAAGTTCTTCCCGTGATACTCGTAAATCTTCGGTAGTTAAAGTTTCATCTAGCAAGGGACGAAAGACTTTGTTACCGGATACGATGGTTTTTGCTTCCTCCATCTTGACTTAGGTTATAAAAACTTCAAATATAGGTGCTATCGATAAAATAATAAAATATTTGTCAGTAATAATACTAAAAGTAATCCTATATATATATATATATAATCAAATAAAAATATAAATCACTTAATAATAGTTCATAATAACCAATAAATATTAATCCATTATTTCTCTTTTCCGGGACGGTCTTTTAGACTGATAACAGCGATAAAAAGTCAAACTAAGCGTAACAGCACAAAAGGTAAATAAAATACACGGTGTTTAGAAAAAGAGAATATACTACAAACTCTGTGAACGAATTAAATTATAAATTTTACTTTAAAATATGTGAAATTAATGTTTAATGTGATTCCCACCAGAAACGTGAATAATATCCAATCAAAAGGAAAACTCCTCCTACACTTTTTTTTCAGCGTGCTCGGTTCGGATGGCTGCAGCTATTTGCATTTTCAGTTTGTCAATGTTCAGCGATGTGGTGAAATAAACACTTCATATTTTACGTAGCTCTAAAGGCAAAAAAATCATGTGCAGTTAAATCCTGAGTTCTTCGAAGTTGAGGGGGTGAAATGTGTTTAACACAGCGGTCGTCACGTGTCCCATAACCAGACCATCGTTGCTGCAATTTGTCATTTAAATACACACACAAAGAGATCACTGATCAAATAAAGAACTCACAAGCTTCTCACTAACTACGCTCGTTCACGTGCGCGATTCGCAGAATGGTATGTTAACTTGTTTTACTGAGGAGACATAACCCTTCAAAGTTGGTATATTCTTCTAAAAACACCCTATTTATTGAAAACGTTTAATGATGCTCTTTATCTCTTTTACATGAATTATTATAAAATTACAGTAATACCCCGAAATTACGCGATAGGTGCTATTGAGTGATAACCGCGTAAGTCGGGGTATAATTTTGCCTACAAATTGTTTTCAGTTAGGATCTGAGATGAAAGGAAATAATAATTTAGAAAATAAAAAGTCCAATAAAATCTTAGATCACACAAATACAAAATCGCAAACTTAAGTTATTTTGATGTAGAAGGGGGGGTTCATAAAATCTTACAAAGTAGTCTGCCGCGGTTCAAAGATTTTTTTTTTCCCGCAAAATTTCCTCGTATCATGCTAATAATTTTTTATTTTATTCCTTGTTTTGGTAAAAAAAAATACTCTTTTCGTTAAAGTAAGTATTTTCTAAAAAATTTGGGACCCTTTTTCATTTAAACTGAGGCCTTCTGTCAAATTACCATTATCGTAACCGGTTATAGACTCAAGTTCTTCAACGTCTTGCCCTTGCTCATACATTTCTATGTCAGCTCATCATTTGTCAGCTCGCCATTGTGTGAATCCAGCAAATCTTAAACGTCATCACTATCAACTTCTAACTTTATTTGTCTGGGAAGATCCACAACTTCTTCAATCAAATTAACAATTTAATCAGGCTCTGGCACTAATTCAACCTGAGTTTCAGTGATAATAATAAAAAAAAAAAAGACGTGCAACTCCGAATTAGCGTAAGTCGAGGCATTACTGTATAATAATTAAAATATGTGAGAACTCCTTAATTATATTGTAAAACAGAATATTAATGCTCTTAATTAAAAAAAAAATTAAGGATACAAAATGTTTGAAGCTTAATGCAGAACATTGTGTGTAAGAAATTCATTACATTAATATCTTTGTATGCAATTCCTATTTGTTTCAGACTCCCAGTTAAACAAGTTTCTGATTATTTGAAGAACTGCATAGTTTCAATACTATGTGCATGTTACAGAAACTTTTTCAATGTTACTTTCGTCTTATCGTAATGATCTTTCTAATAATTAGATATAGCAAGTTTTGTGTTAAAGTTTTATCCTCCAAGAGTATTATTGCTTTCATTAATAAACAAGTAATATAAATTTTTTTAAAATCAATTCCTTTTTAGGTCAACAAAGAAAAATTTCATTTTAGTTACTTTTTATCAAATAATTACAATTCATACTAATATGTATATATATGTATGACAGAATCACAATATTAAGTGGCAATTAGTTTTTATTCATTTTCATCAAAGTATCTATCGTATTCTCATCCAAAACAATTGTGTTTATAAAATTTCAGTTCAACTGAATGCTTTAAAACGTGAGAAAAAATCTTTTAAAGTTTTGACCCAAGTCACACTAAAAATGCAGCCCACGTGACTGTATCTAATTCTGTAAATAATTAGCTTAAGTCAAATAATTTTAATGAATTATAATTAAATTATCATATTGTCACCCCAAACAATCGTGTATAGAAAAATTCAGCTCAAAAGAGCGCATTAAAATGTGAGAAAAAAACTTCTTTTAAAAAAACCTTTAAACACGTCGCCAAAAGTATCGCTAAGTCACCAAAAATGATGCCAAAGTGGCTGTAACTGTAATTCTTTGAATAATTAATTTTAATCAATTAATTTTTATTAATTATAATTAAATTATCGTATTGTAATCTAAAATAAACGTGTATATAAAGTTTCAGCTCAACTAAACGCTTTAAAATGTATTTTATTAACGATTGAAAATTTGAACAAGATATAGGGGGATAGTGAAATAATAGTAGGAATTGATCAAGTGGTTAGTATGTAAATAGCTTTATATTTGTATTAGACTAGGTTTGAAAGGAGCCTAGACAGAAAACAATAGAAAGCTTAATCATTACAATTCCTCTTTAGAATATGTGTATCAATTTTACTTAAATTTGCAATTTATGAAAATTTTCTTTCTTAAAAACGATTTCTCCTTGTGTTATTTAATTTTTTTAAATAAATTTTCATAATAAACAAAGTTTACAATTTGTTCATTTTTCTTTTTGGGAAAGTGATGAACAAGACAGTCAAAAATATTTTCAAGTTAAATATTTTAAAACATTCTAGATTACGAAATTGTTGTTCGAAAGGAAAATCATTAGAATAACTTTAATAAGAAACTTTTTGGACTATATATTGGGAAATTTTGTATCCTGAAAGATCTATTGCTAATAATATACTGATTAAAACAGTAGCTTAATTTCTGTCTCACGTGATTTTAAAATTTAGGTCTCGAACCAATTTTTAATTTTTAATTAATTAATTTTGATAGCTACAGGAAAATTTTAACCATACAGTTCGTGTTGCATGTATTAAAAAAATGCTATACTAGATTATAAAACTAGCTTTGTAATTTCGATCTACTCTAAGTAAAAAAACATTTTTATTTCTCTTTCTGGAATTCAATTTGGTCTTAAGAAGGTATCCGACTACTTGCAACAACTTTTTTAAAAATGGAGGTATGGGGATTCTTTTTGTGGTTTTTAGATTTATTTAGTACATTTTAGGAAAAGTACTCTAAAATTAAGAAGAGAAAAAGAAATTATTATTGCTAAAATAGAAAAAAAAAAACTGTAAAAATTTACAAAAAATTACATAAACAGTGCCTGTTTTGTACAAAAAGTAAATAAACAAATTCTCTATTTTTCAGTTTTGATGTATTATTTTGCTATTCCTTTTTGAAATGACCTTCAGGATAAGAAATACTTTAATTTTTACAAAAGCTAGAGCACTTTATCTTAGTTAATATATGAAATTACTTTAAAAAAATGTGATTATATTCACAAAAGGACAGCAAGTTTTGTAATAAAACAGTGATCTAAAGATCAAAACACTTCTACTATTATATAGAATATATACAAAAAATTTCAGTTAATTATTTTCAAAACTGTTTGTATAATCGCTGTCCCCGTTTGAGCATTTTCAAAAAACACATTTCGAGTAAAACGCATTTTGAAGTATGACATCTTTCTTAAAGTAGTGGCATCTGCTTTTATACTAAAACACTTGTAGTTTTTTTCTAGTAAATAGAAAAATATAAACTTGGTATTTTTATAAAGCTAATAAGATGGCCTGTAAAATAAAATCATACAAAATTGTCAACTTTTGGCAGAATTCACAATTTTAGGGTAGTCGATACCTCAAAATTTAATGTGCAAATATATCCGATATATCTTTAAGTCGTGATGTATTTTCTACCAAAATATATCGCTCTTTTAAAAGACATATTTTGAAGACTCAGCTCGATTTCCGGAAAATGAGTGAGTAAAAATTAACGTCGCACTATTAAGTTGCACGAGGGCTATTGGCGACAAGCCTCTTAATTTTGAACCATGGTCAAGAGACGAGGATGACACCTGATCTGGCACCTACCTCTCCTAACTTTCACACCGCGCCGACGGGAGGACGTTTGAGCCTGGACAGATTTAACGTGCATCGGCTTATCTACACGGCAGGTCTTCAGCGGTACTGGGCTCGAAATGACACTCCAGCTACGAGTTCGTGACCTTGATTACTAGGCTACTGCGGCCCTTGATTCATAGCATAAAGATAAAATTGATCCTTAAATCGCTCGATATGAGTGAACAATGCTGTAATTACTAATTTTAATCTTTTAAAAACTTCCGCATTTCAAATATTTATAATAATCGTAAAAGCAATGCAAAAGGAAACATTTTTTTTCAATGAACAATAAACTAATATCAGTTAATGAACTTTTATTAAGCATAATTCCTCTCAATCTTTATTTTCTTACAATGAAGAATGACGAGACAAAAAAATTATGACAATTCTGTGAAAAGGATAAAAGTCAATAAAATCCAACAGTGAATAAAAATAAAGCAATTTTTTTTCCGCAGAACAATGGGAAAGTAATTATAACATTATCTATTATAAAATTACTTTTGCTCTCTGTATAGTTTGAAAATTGTTATTCGCAAAATTTATGACCAAAAAAACCCTCGACTGTTTAATTTTGAAAATCAATATTAAGGATGATAAAATGAACTGATAAAATTGTCTGGAAAATACATAAACATACTAATTAAAAATAAAATAACTTGTGCAATAATCTATCTGGGGAAGATACCATTTTACTAAAAGCATATAATTTAAATTTTAAATTTTTTTTATATAATTATACTATGCTACAATGCCGTGTTATGAAAATTTCTAAAATTTGGAGGTAGTTACGTTTGTGATATCTTCATAAAAGATCTGTAAAAGAATATTTCAGCTTTTCAGTAAAATTATCAAAATTATAACCATGTAGTAGTCGATTAACCCAAAAAAAATTGTTTCAGTTAAAAATTTATTTCACAGTTCTTATTTCAACAATATATGGTATTGTATTCTCTAGAAAATGAAATAATGTGAATGTTTTGAATTTCCTATATCACCAGACAGTAGTATTCAACAAACTGGTGCTGGTAAACATAAATTAGAAATATTACATAAAGAGATAAATGAAGGTTTTTGAGAAGCAATTTGATAAAGTATAGGGGTTAATTATATTTTCCTTTAAAAGATGATTTCTGTGATTGTCATGTTAACAAAATACGCATCAGCAACGAGTTAAAACAAACTCCTTTATCCCTTTCAGGATAAAATTTCGCTTGACTATGATGGAAAAGTGTAGTAATAAGCAGATTCCGAAAGTCAATTTTTAATTCAAATGCTTAGTGTTTTTCCTATTTTCAACCATCTGTTCAAATTTTTGAAATGTTTTAGAATTATTGTACAAAAAATGCCACAAAAAGTATACTCAATACTTATTTTTTTGCATTTCGACTTATGAAATTATTATTTTAAGTCCCAAATAAATACATAACAGAAAAATCAAAATTTCGAAAGATTTCTCACAATGCTATAAAAAAAAGGTTTTCCAATTATTTAAAAAAATATTAACTTTCTTTCATTATTATAAAGTTAAATTAAGGTTGCTTTAATTTATAATTATTCTCTTATAACTCCATGTGTGAGAAAATTTAATATATAACTTGTTTTCCCCGTATATTTGAGCCTTAGAAAAAAATTCCAAACTCACAAATGGAATTTTTTGAGTTTTGGGTTTAAAATTTAACCGAAATTCTATAAATAAAAATATAGTTCATAATTCATTGTAGAGATTATTTTCGGCTTCTTTAAATATAATCTTTTAAATTATCATTTCGAAAAGAATTTTCATAAGAACTTACAAAACTAACAACCAATATGTTTTATTTCGAATTTTAATTTAAAAAGAGGACTTTTAAACATTAGGACTATGTTCAAGTCGTACTAATGAAATTTTCAAACGGCTTATTTTATTCTAAGGCATCAAATTTTTCGATTTTAAATTCTGAGATCGGAATGATTTAATGATAAATAATTTATTTTTTAAAACACACGCGATTTTTCTATGTTTTTAGTACGCAAAAATGAAAACATACCTGATCACTACTGATCAAGAGGAGAGAGATACACTTCCTTTTTTATTCCTCAGCTGTTTGGGTTCAAGATGAATATCTGATGAGCAGAGAAAGAGTAATCCCTTTAAATAATGATTTTCAGCCTTCCGATTGAAGAGGCGGATCCAGTGATGAGAGGACGTAACGCAAAGGTGAAAAGAGATCGTGATATTTTGTTCCCTTCCCAAATGGAGGGCTTTCCCCCCGGATTTTTTTCTCCATTTAAAAACCTTCAATTTTGAGATCTAAAGAATTGATTTGAATATAATTTTTTTTCATTATTATTCGTCATCTCTAATGCGACTTCGTTTAATGTAATCGATTTTCTACATTCAGAAAAAAACTCAGAATTTTCCTGATAGATATTTCTCAACGAAGCACATGATCTTGTGAATATAATTAAAAAAAAAAAAAAGAATCGAATTCATTTGAGCTGAAAGTGAAAATTAATTTGAATAATCGAATTCAGTTTTCACGCCAAAAGTTGTCGAAATTTCCCGATTGAGTTTTTTGGATGATGAAAGAATGTAAAAGAAAATTGTATTTTCATTAGGCATCTTTATCCTTCATTTCTTTTTTCTTGAAATCTTTAAATACAGTTTTAAAACTGTATTTTTTTTTAAAAGTTTTTGTTATTAAAAAGCTTTCCCCCCAATATTTTTTGATTTAAAAAAATTTTTTGAACAAAAGAATGCATTACTTCTTAAAATGATCCAAAATAATGGATAAAATGCATAATTTTTTTTATATGATTTCAATTCGAAATAAGCTTTTTAATTTTTTTTATATACAGAAGTTTAAATTAACTCATAAAATTATTTTAAGCCATTCAATAATTTCAGAAATTTCAAAAATATTTTTGTATATATAAAGTTACCCCATAAATCCTTTCATATATACAATTATATATTTCCTTTTAATAAAGAAAAAATTCGAGACACTTATAAGTAAAACAGTTTCTTAATGTTTTTTGCCTCCCTTTCAATATTCATTCACTTTATGAAATAAACAAGATGACTAGAAATGATACATGTGTTGGATTCATAGTCTTGTATTTTTTTAAATACTATCTTTTTATATTATTTTTAAAGATTGGAAGGTATAGGTTTGTGTCACCATAATTCCTATTCTTAACACGCTTTTATTAGCTTCACCTACATGTAACGGGATATTTGAACTCAATTTTTACCCACATTAAAAGAGAGGGCAGATTAATTCTAAATTTTACACCCTTATCAAGGACCAATGACAATAATATAATGAAAAAATTTTGTTCTATTGTCCTGATCAGGATCATCAGGTTTAAACGATTTATTTCAGTTTGGTGACAAATTTCCCAAATTTTTGCTACTAAAAGATTAAATTACAACCATAATGCGCAACATACTCATGGTTAATAAAAATGATCTTTTTGTGAAAAATATTTGATTTTAACCCCTTTTTCCACTTTAAATATTTTCTTAGCTCTTCCTTTTTTCCTTCAGTTGCCTGTCTACTTCTGCAAATGAGATCGTATCGACGAAATGATGGGTAATGGGTATTCCCGATTCTAAAAATGACGCATTTAAGGTATCGCTACGTTCGGAACCTAAAAAAAAAATTATAGTTTTCATGATAGTTAGTGTCACTTAGATTGAAACATGTATAAAAATTTTTTTAAGGACATATTTTGACAAAAAAATTTTTTAAATACAATATTTCTGCAAAAAAAAACTTGAATAACCTTTTTAAAAAAGTTTTTCCTTTTTTTTTAAAAATTTCATTTTAATAATATTTTTCCCTTATAACTCGACCTTTGTACAGAGACTCAACTATGATTTTTGAAAAATTTTCACATTATTTTCAGAGTTACAACCCATTGAAATAATTATCGGCTTTTCTTTTCTTTTCATGGATAAACCCACTTCTAAGTTAGATATTTCAAAAATTCTAGTTGAGCCTCTGTATTATATACAAGCATATACACTATATACAGGCAAAATATTATTATAATAGAAGCACTTTTCGCAAAAGGAGAATATTTTGAAAATGGGTCCTTCTATGTTCATTTTTTCTCAAAACATTGAACTTAAATAATTTTTTATTGTAATACTATACATAAAACAATTTTATATACATTTTCTAATCTAAGTGACACTAAATATAAATATTATCCATTTATATGCTTTTGCAAAATCACGGTTCCGAACGTAGTCGGATACTTTAAGATCAATTCATCAATGAATAAATGATAATTTAAATAACTATAAAAAAACACGCTTTTATTGTAGATCGAACTAAAAAATGAAAAAAACAAATTATAATTTAAAAAAACTAAAAAACACGCTTTTATAGTGAATCGAACTAAAAAGTAAAAAATAATTTTTAATACAAGAATAAAATGATGAACAGTAAAATTAATTCCATTGTGGTAAAAGCGTGTGAAGTGCTTTGTACTACATTTTTACATTAACTCTGAATTTCGGAATAGAGCTATTAAGAAATAACAATTGTTATCGAGCATCCCACGCTTTTACCACGACATTAAATTTCTCTTTAATTATTTTAATCTTATATTAAGAATTATTTTTTGCTGTTTAGTTCGATTAACAATCAAAGCGTGTTTTTAGTTTTTTTAAACTATAATTTATTTTTTCTAGCACATAATTTCAAGAGTTCGAGCACAATTTGAAATAAAATTAAGCAATACATTTTCAGAAATTATAGTAAATTTTAATCAATAATATCATTTTCTTTTAAGTGTAGTCGCTGTTTTTTACAAGCATTTGAATTTCTTCTTTGCATAAGCTACGTGGTTTCCTCTTCAGAAAAAGTTCCATGGTAATTTTTGATTTCTACATGATCTATTTGCCATTGGAATTATTTTACATAGAACAAAATGGGGGGAAATTCGAAAAAATAAGAAATGCAGCCTGTGCAGGAGGATTTCAAATTTCAACGCCTGGTTTTTGTGTAGTGTCTGTTGAGCGTCATGTGATTTAGCACAATCATGATGAATGGACGGTTTACTTGGATTTTACCACTGAGTTACTCATACTATTTTTGTACAATTAGTGTTAGGTCATGGGGAAGGTTTGCAATCCCAGATACAAAACACTTTTATTCGATATAATTTAGTCTTGACTTTGATTATTCTCTTTCATATCTATGCTTCCAGTTTTTTTTTCTTATTATGCTGTTGTACACAATCCATTTTTCATCTTCAGTTATGATTCGACCCAAGTGAGGATCATTCCGAGATGAATGACAGTGGATGTATGGTTCAGTTTGTCTCTCTCTTTCATGTATAGAGTTCCGATATGTATCCAAGCTCTTTAAATCGCAAGATGCAATTGAATTGTCAACATTTATATCCTTTCAGTAATTTCTTCATTGGTAATTCATGGATTATTGTTAATTAAATTACAGATAAAATCAATGCCGGAAGGTAACCTAGAACGAAGTTTATCATTTAGATCAGGAATGCCAGGCTCGGAGACTGATATGTCAAATTAACAAGGTTTAAGTTTATGTGGGTCGCAAGACGTAAATGAAAAACAAGTAATATAAAAAAATTAAGTCAATTCCTACTTAGATCAACAAAGAAAATTTTATTTTTTAGCTACTTTTTGTTAAATACTACAATTAATATAAATATGTATATACATAGGACAGAATCTCAACATTAAGTGGTAATTCATTTTTATTAATTATCATTAAAGTATCGTATTGTATCATCCAGAACAATCATGTATATAAAATTTTAGTTCAACTGAATGCTTTAAAACGTGAGAAAAATACCTTTTCAAGTTTTGACACAAGTCGCCAAAAATGATGCCAACGCGTGGCTGAATTTCTAATTCCTTAAATAATTAGTTTTAATCCATTAATTTTTATTAATTATAATTAAATTATTGTATTGTCATCCAAAATAATCATATATACAAAATTTCAGCTCAATGGAGCGCTTTAAAATGTATTTTATTAACGATTGAAAATTCCACCAAGATAAATAAATAAATAAATAAATAGAGATTGTGAGCTAATAGTAGGAATTGAAAAAAAATATATACTTTTTAAATATATAAAATAAATTTTCAAAGAAAAAAATTCCATTTTTAAAAGTATGTTAGAAAAAACAACGACACACACACAATGATAATTTTTCTTTTCTATTTCGGTAGAAATTTTGTTTGCCGCGATTCTTTTCAAAACTGACCAGAGTGATTATCATGAGTTCTAGACCCTGATATTAGATTTCTTTCCTTTAATTAATGAAATTATTTGTCAAATTGAGATCGATGCTGAACAATAATTGCGATGACACTGATAAGTATTTCCAAGTGTAGAAATTTTCTCATGAGCAAATTTTTGATTGTTTTCAAACTTTGCAATAAACAATTGTAAAATTTCAGCACACCAACTTCAATAAATTTTGCCTTTAATTCTAAATCATACTGTCTTTATTACTACTATTTGAACATCATTAAGTACTGATTCCTCTCCTATTGAATACTTTAAAGGAAATAAGGAAAACCTATCTTTAATCAACTTTGTTAAGTCCTCGAAAATGCCGAAATTCATCTCGCATGTACGTCAAAAATAGTTAATTGAGCCACACACTCGAAATCTGCACTTTCATCTCTGACAATCAAAAAGCTTCAAAAGTAAATGGTTTTGTTTGTATATGATACTTAATTTTCGTCCATACCAATATTTTTTCAAGCAACTAGGAATCCTGATAATGGGATTACATGAAAAGGTTTTATATCAAACATTTTTTACAGCCCTGATTAGATATATATTTCTTTATAAATTCACCTTCAGTAATAGGTTTCGAGGGCTTAGCTATTAAATCAAAAAGATTTAGCTTAAATGCCACTCAGTTTTACTTTCTTGTATTATTATTTTTTTTTAAAAAAAAAACCCGCAGAAGTCCGAGTGTGAGATCTTTTAATTTTTACTGTCTCTTAAATCCCTCGTGATCATCATACATTTATTTATACTGTTCATAAGGGTTATTATAATGATGCACAATTTGGGTAGCATTGACATGCACTGACGAGAAGAAAAATTCAACACCAAGAAAATTTTTTTGTAGAGTAATGAAATTCGGACAATTAGTTAGTTAATTAGTTAACATGTTTAATTGATTAAATTTTCGAGATCATAGGTTAATTTGTTCGAGAAAATGCATCTTAAAAGTGAAATGCTGTTACATTAATAGCCGGTGTGACCTCCAGAATTTTGAATGCAAGTTTGCAAACGTGCATGCATTGTGTCATATAGGTGCCAAGTGTCACTTCACGGAATGGAATTCCATGCTTGTTTTATTTGTTGAGTCAATACTGGGAAGGTCAGTGCTGTCTGTGGATGATTCTGGAGTTGTCGTCCAATGATATCCCATACGTGCTCAATTGGAGAAAGAACTGGTGATCTTGCAGGCCAAGGTAACAAATCAACATTCTGTAGAGCACGTTGCATTCCAACAGCGGTGTGAGGGTGAGTGTTATCCTTTTGAAACTCCCCCTTGAATGTTGTCCATGAATGGCAGTAGTGTAGGTTGAATTACCAGACTGACGCACAAATTTGTAGTCAGGGTGTTTGGGATAACCACTAGAGTGCTCCTGCTGTAATAGGACAAAAAGGAGCATATAGTAAATATTTAATCTTTTCTTGACAACCATTTTTCATTCTGAAAGTCAATCGAATGATATCAAATGTATGATCCCATCATTTCGAAATAGATTAAAACACTTCTTAACGAAGAGCTAGAGTACGATCCAAATAAGCGTTTTGAATAATTTTTGTTACATTTAACCCTGTAAGGTAGTAAATTTAATTGGGTTTTTTTATGTTATGATGACTCAGAACACATTTTTCAGTAACTGTCAATTCATAATAAGATTACAGAAAAATATTAGCATTGATAAAGGTACAAGACTTCTACATTCTATGAAAATTGAGTGCGAACATTTGAAGTCCTTTTATATACCAGTGAGTCTAATTTTCAAGAATATGCGAGTATAATAGTTTAAAAAAATTTCGCTTAAAAGTTTTTCTCATTAGAATGAAGTAAAATCCACGTACAAAATTGAGTATTTTAAATTATCATTCCTTTTATTTAATTTATTTGTTCAAAAAAAAATAAAGTAAAAAAAGATAAAAAAAAAACGGAAACTTGTAGTCGCATATGATGCGTAAACATCTGACATGTTATCTTAAATAAGCAATTTTTTTTTTCCTGAAAAATAAAAATCATTGGTATGATTGGAAAAAATTTTCTATCAATAATTATATCTTTAATAAAAATTGTATTTAATTAACAAAAAAATTGTTCAATATTTTTCAAAATAATTATTCTTGTTCAATTTGGGGAAAGCGGATTGATTTTATGCTAAAATATGACACAAATACCTGTGATTTCAAAGTATTTAAAACCGTTGAAAAAAAGCGTCAATAACAGGACCATTTGAAGTCGAAACATTCTAATTTGTTTCATTTTTAAGCAAAAATTCTATTCATAAAAAACTATGGCGGGTTTAGCTTTTGGCAAACTGAAGTTAAAAATTAAAAACACCCTCAAAATCAGGGGAACGAGTGATATTTTTTAAAAAAAGGGAGAACCCTTCGTTTTTTGGTAAAATACAAAATGCAGGGAAAACCAAATTTTTTAACCGTTTGATTTGAAAAAGTATGAACCGAAAAACGCTGTTTGTATTTTTAAAAAAAATTCTGCCCCTTTTTGTCCACATCGTGACTAACGGATTTAGAGTCAAGCGCTCGGGGTGTTTTGGCTACTGGGGTTTGGGCCCAAAACGGGGGAACGAAAAGACACAGCCACGCCCGTCATTGGTCTCAAAATTTCCCGCCTTACTCCATCCTGTTAAAAATCCGTCCCTTTTACTCACTCTCAACAAATATCCAGAAAAGGAGAGGAAAAAATGTTTCACAAAAAATAAGATAAACGGTCAAAACGTTCTGAAGCTTGTGACAATTGACAGGCCACGTTTGTCTCCAGACCTTCAAACTATTTCTTATAATTTGGTTTTCCTTCTGCATAAAATTATCATGAAAATGCGACTTATTTCCCTGATTTTCTGTATTTCTTTTATTTCTTTAATTATTCTTAATATCCCATTGAAAAATGCTCTAAAATAATTTTTTAAAAATAAATTTGAGCTCTTTTTTCAAAGTTTTTTAAAGAAGTATGAGTAGTAATTTGTGAAGATGTCTTGGTTCAAAAATTGCAACCTAATAATATTGGCGTTTTAGTTGAAAATAAATTAAAGACTTTTTATTTAACCTACTGGCGTCCGTTTGGTGGAATTCCAAATACTCTTTCTTGATATATTCTATTATACTTTTAACTTCCTTATGTTACGAATATAAACGAAGCAAATAGTACATAATTATCGAAGTAAAATGTTCCTAACAAATGAAACGAAATAAGTGTGTTTTCAAGTGAGTTAAACAGTCCACAATAATTTGATCCATGACATAATTTAAGTATAGTAATGCTTAATTAGATACGAGCTTGCTGCGATGCGACTTACATTTTACGATACAAATCACACACTGACGATCCTTACAGTTTTAATACAGAGGTGCGCAAAGCAGCGCCCTCGCATGGCCAATATTTCGGCACACCTTATTCTTTTTACCAATTTTAAATAGTAATACATTAATTCTATTTAATTAATGAATAAATAGTAATAAACAAAAGAATTTTCCAACACTCGTTATAAAAAGGAAATTTGCTCGCTGTGTCTCTGTAGCGCAATGGATAGCGAGTTGCATTTTCAATCTAAAGGTCATGGGTTCGAAACCCACCTGCAATGGCCTAATTTTTGAGAACGTGATTTCATTTTACTGTACTAATTTCTTGGAATAATTAAATTTAATGAACGAATAAGAAATAACAAACAAATATAATAGTCCAACCGCATATATAGAAAGGAAAATCGTTCTCTGAGTCCATATAGCGCGTTGGACTTCTAATCGAAAGGTCACGGGTTCGAATCCAACTTGGGATGGCCTAATTTCTGAAAATGTGATTTCTTTTTTTACTGTACTGTTTTATTGGAATAACTAACTTTAACGCATGAATAAATAGTAAAAAAAAAATAATAGTCCAACACCCTATATAGACAGGAAGATGGAAATCTATAGGGAAAATAGCTTTCTATTTTGCTACTTCATATTGTGATTCTGTCATATGTACATACATATTTATATTTAACTGTAATTATTTAATAAAAAGTAACTAAAATAAAAAATTTTTTTGTTGTGTGTGTGATCTAAGTAGGAATTGACTGAAATTACTTGTTTTATAGAAGATGATTCATCTTTCAATTAAACCTAGCCACAGTTTATTTCAATCATATCAGTGACTCTTGTCATCGTTTTTGGACGCAGTAGCAGAATGGATATGGTCGCGATCACGTAACTGGTAGGATTGAGTCGCGGCTTTGTGACCCAGTCCGACGGATTGATTGATTGAATATTAACGTCGCACTGTTCAGCTACACGAGGGCTTTTGGCGACAGACCACGTAATTTAGAACCATTGTCAAGTGACGTGGATGACACCTGAGCTGGCACCCCCTCTCCTAACTACCGCATCACACCAACGGGAGGACGTTTCAGTTCTCGACAGATTTAACGTGCATCGCTGCCCTACACGGCGGTCTTTAGTGGTACTGGGCTCGAGCTCGTGACAAGGCAAGCCATGGTCCGATACCTATACCACTCGGCTACCGCGGCCACCCCAGTCCGACGGAAGATCCACCTAGTAGAGAGGCTGATGGCCTTTAAATCTAACGAGGCTCTGTAGTGGTGGCCAAAGTTGTGGAAACTTTCTTAAACTGTTATGTTTTTTAAGTTTGTATATGCTTACGGTAAACTTTATGTTGCACAAAATGCTACATATTTTATATCATTTTAAAGAGAATTTAATATTTAATTCAATATAAAAAAAAGAAATTCAAATATTTGCAACGAAAAAGAAGTTATGCTGCAATAACTGTCGATATTCATTTGATACTGATGATAGTAGTGAGTTAACAGAGCTTAGTGAGGTTGCCTTTATTCTTTGATACAACTTCACATCGATATTCCATTGAGCTGAAAATAGTCTTAAGCTCTTCCTTCGTTATTAAATGATGCCGGGCAACAATTATATCCTCAATTAGTTTTTTTTATTTCATGGGTAGCCTCATTCGGACAAGAGTTTTCAAACGGGGACACAAGCTTTCGAAACGATTGATGTCAGGACTGTTTCCTGGTCAGGATAGCAATGATATTTAGTCAAAAAGCAATGTCCATCAAATAAAAGAGTATATTGGACACATGTATGACGAAAAAATGGTATTTCTTTTGTTAAAATTACATAACAGGTGGGTAGTTCAGGGACTACATCTGGAGACTGAAAGTTTTATTTAAGATGTCAGGAGACAAATTTAATTAAAAAAAGCAGGAAAAGGCCGAAAAGGTGCACCGCATCGGTGGATGACAGAAGAACAAAAAGTACTGTGCTTCAGAGATAAAAGGGTTTCATTGACATCAATCAGAAGTTAGTGATGCTGGTGTTTCTGCCAGTTCAAAAATAATCAGGAATAGATTAGGAGATGTAAGACTAAAAAGGTTGAATTCCACAAAAAAAAGCCGTATCTTAATTTATAGCAGCTATAAAAGGGACAACAGAGGGCAATGGAACCAATTAATTGGACAAATGATTATTGGTCACAAGTTATATAGAGGGACAAATCTAAGACATCGTTATTCGGTTGTGATAGCCTAAAACATATAAGACGTGCTGAGCAGAATTGCATCATCCTGACTGCATCCAGGCAGCTGTGAAGTACCCACATAGTTTTATAATTTATTCATGCATATCAGAAAATGGTATCATATCATCGATGGAACACTGAATGACATAAAATACATTGACACCATTCTAGAACCCAAACTTCTGCCTTCCACCAGGGATCTATTTATCAACAATGCTTCATTTATTTTTCAACAAGATTCTGCTTTTTGTCACACTGTTAAGTAATTCAAAGACTCTGGTACCGTTCTAAGATAATTGAGTTGTTATCCTGGCCAGAGGAAACAGTCCTGACCTCGATCCCATCAAAAACTTGAGGCACCGTTTGAAAACTCTTGTCCGAATGAGGTACCCATGAAATAAAAAGGAGCTAATTGAGGATATAATTGCTACCTGCCTTCATGTAATAACGAAGGAAGAGCTTAAAACTATTTTCAGCACAATAAACACCGATGTGAAGCTGTAACAAAGAATAAAGGCAACCTCACTAAGCTCTGATAACTCACTGCTATCATCAGTATCTAATATATATCGACAGTTATTGCGGCATAACTGTCTTTTCGTTGCAAATATTCGAATTTCTTTTTTTGTATTGAATTTAGTATCCAATTCTCTTTAATATGATACAAAATACTTAGCATTTTGTGTAACGTAAAATTTTCTACAAACATACAAACTTAAAAAGAATAACAATATAAAAAATTGTCCAAAATTTTGGCCACCACTGTAAGTCCCCACTTTGGCATGAAGTGGAATTTTAGAGAGAGAGTTACCAACATAGGTGTCATTTGACTGCAATTCAAAATTTCGAGGTCCATCGCCAGTTTGTTTTAGTACACCTTCGAAATCTGACGTTGATAAACAATCGATGTGACAGCCCACTATTTTTAAACTTCAAACCTTTTCACTATTCTTAAAATTTGGTTATCAACAGGATTTTTGAGATGGAACAAAAAGAAATGCGTGCGTGCTTTTGTCCACATGATAGAAGTGAACGCTTCTAATTTATTCTGGGCTAGAGAATCCATTTGTTCGCATGTACTATGTTATCTTTTACAACATTTTAGCATATGGGCATTAAGTAGTTCTCTTTCTCGTGCCCATTCATCGGTGAATTTATTTATTTCATTCATTTTCTGTTAAGAGCAATGTTTAAATAATTATGCATTCTTATATATTTATATATGAGTATATACGATTTATATATATATATATATATATATATAAATCTCAATTAGTATAATAATTTAAAAATATTTATAAGTAAATTACTTACGTAGGTAATATTTATGTGATATATATTTTTATAAGGCACTTATACGTACTATCGCAACGATGCCAGCGTTCAAGATAACTTCGCCAAGTTGGCAACCCTGATTTTTCATGTGCCGTACGCGCTGAATCGGCAACCATGTGCTTCCTTTCATAATTATCGTCAAAACCTCAGCAATAAGATGTAAGCACCGTTTATATAATTTATATAAAGCCGGAGACTATTTAAGGCTAGGAAAACTTACGCATTGAGAGCCATTTACTTTTCTTTAAATCTATAAGCAAACCAAAGGTTCGTACTTTTTCACAATTCATGCTTTTATTTTTTCTTTATCTCTTTGTTTTCATCATTTATATAAACCAAAATATTGACAACTTTCTCACCAATGAACTTCATTAAAATTTCAGATTTTAGTTTTTTGGGAGCACATTTTTGATTAAAAAATCTCTCTTTATACTTAATAAAAAAATCTTTTTATATAAAAAAAATAAAATCTCTAAATAAAAAAATAGATCCCGTTTCGTTAATTCCTATTTTCAATCTCCTACATAAGAATAATCTTTTTCTTATCACTTGCTTTCCTCTCGTTCACTCACTGGAGTTGAGTAGAAAAGAACTGCATGGCAGTAATATTTAAATTAAGAAAATAAGATTTCACGGGAAGAATATTCATGAAATTTTTACTAAAAAAAGACACGTGTCTGAAAAGTTATCAATTCAAAATTAATTGCGCGTTGCCGACTCGAGCATGATTTCCAACTGAATTCAAGAAAATTTCCGACTGGAGCCGAATGACCGTAACGCACCCGAACTTGACGCTTCATTTAAGTTCACTCTTCAGCAAAACGCGCCTAATGAAATTACTACTTAAAAAAGTAACAGGTTACCAAAAAAAAAGGTACCCCCTTTCGCAATCTGCAGTTGTATATTTATAACACGTACTCATTTACATTTAAGGTGTTGCCAACTGCAGATGACAAAACGTCCACGGATTTTGTTCAAATCGCATTCGAGACTTGAATCCGAGATCACAGCACAGAAATTGGAAAAACATCAACTAGTGTGTTTATAAACTATCTAACATTCATCTTTATAAGATCTGTACTTTTTTTGTTTTGTTTCATAAGGTTCTCTTATTCAATGGCCTTAAATAATTTATTTTCTTTCACGAATTTTATTTTTTACTTGATTAAATTCATTGATATATTCTTGGAAAATACCGAGGCCTTTTTAAACACTTTTCATCTCCCTACAAGAATTATGAATAAATCACTGATAATAAAACATGAGAACTACATTTATGAAATATCATTTACTTTTTGGAGGATAAAAATATGGATTGAATTTTCTGTAATTTTCATTCGGAACTTTCATGCGTATAATGTCCTTAACATTTTCCCTCGTAATATTGATCTCATTGTAATAAAACAATCATACAAGTATAAACAATTTAAAATTCTGTTTTTCCCCACCGAACTTTTGATAAAATAAAATTCAGTAAGCAATGTACGAAAAAATGATAAAATCGCACACTGGTAAATATAAACAATTAAATTTTTTATTTACTTCTAAAAAGGAAAACACGTTTTTTATCATATCATTTAAATACTTCTAGAATTCCATTATGCTCAAGCGTTAGTTTATGTTCGGTGATTTGAATATCATAATAGGTTCTCATTTAAATAAATTTAAGATTAAGGCAAGCAGAAGTATTTTCTTACTTAAAAAAAATTTATATTTTCTTTTGAAAGTTTCGAATACTTTATTATTATTATTAGGTCATTTAAGTGCAATCGACATTATTGTTTTCACAATTACAGAATGGGTAAAATATTTTTCTATATAAAAAAACTTTTTCTTGTGATGCTGTAATAAATTTATTTATACTTAAGGTATAGTGAGTAAAAAGGGGACATACAAGTTTGAATTTAACTGAAGAGGAGTGCCAAGAACAATTTGCGTAAGGGGTCCCCACCCTACCTTCAAGTGGTTTTAGAAAAATGCGATGACGTCATACATCGGGATGTTATAGATTTCTCCAGTAATTTCCAGAAGCATCCATATGGTCACCAACTACAAAAATGATGGCCAAAATGGTCGCTAGGGCGCCAAATTTGGTAGCTAAAATGAGGCCAAAATGGCTGTATCACCAATATTTCAACTTTTCCATTGAAACGCCATTATAATGTAAGGGACGGCGTTGGTTCCGAATATTAGCAATTTACTGCGAATATTTTTGCAATTTGCGAATATTACAATGGGGGTTGGTCCACAGTTAGGTGGACAAGGGGTACCACCTAGTTAAAGAAGTCTGGATTCTCGAAATCGTACGTCAGCTTACTTCAAAGATTGGTGTAATAACCAGAGACTCAGGAGAAACAGTCCCTTCAGCCAAATGGTCTCTTTTAACCTTACCGTTGGTGCTCTGGAACCGCATCACCTGCCACAATGTCTCGACCCAGCGGACGATCTTGACGGTGTCTTTTTCCATCCAAAATTGCCAGTACACGTGAATAAGCAAACATACCTTCCTGCGTATACAAAGCCACTAGCTCTTGGGAGAATTGGAGATATACCAATTGACGCCGTTCAGGTTTATACGGATGGCAGTAGAGACGATTATTATCGATCTGGCAGAGGAATTTACATCAAATCGCAAGACCATATCTTAAGAATCCAGAGGAGAAATCCAGACGGTTGCTCAGTTTTTCGCAGAGAGCTAATAGCCATTGATGAGGCCCTTGCATTTCTTCCAAATGGAAAAGAGATTTGGATACTGTTTGATAGTACAAGTGCAATACAGCACTTGCCCAATGGGCTCAGTTCATGTGACGTCATAGTCACATGATAGTGAAAGCCACGTGATTCTAGACAATCAATTTAAAAACTAATGCGATGGCATAGGCACACGATAAAAACTATCTAGTGTTTCCAGCTAATCAGTTCACGTATCCGGTGTTGCCAAGTTTTGCTCTTTGCAGAAACTTTCTCTTAAAAAGTACATTGTATACAAATTGCATTTTATTAAAAAGTATAAACATAAAATATGATTTTTTTAAATTAAAAATCGTTTTGAAGAAATTTTTCCTAACATTTAAACATCTTTACCTAAATATGAAATTTGAAATTTTATCTGGGGTTTTACAAATAGAACAACTAGTACAATTAGTTTAATGTTTGTTTTGAATTCAATGGAAAACACGTATTTGTTTTTATCATGTGACTTCATGAATTGAGCCCATTGGCAAAGTGGAGAGATAATGTTGGAGTATCAATACTCAGCAAGTTAAAACGACTTTCCACATTGCATCAAATTCATCTGCGTGAGGGTTCCTCCCTAGATCAAGAGGAAAGAGACGGACTTTGGCCAAAAGCTGGCGCTTGCGAGGTACCAGAGCCGTTAGCACCCCTCACCTTTTTGGAGATTTTCTCTAGAACTAAACACCAGAATAAGACCGCTTGGATTGTTCCCCCAGAGCGCCATTGGTATCAGAGTTCTCGTCCTGGAGGCTCTCTGGCTCACGGTTTTAAAAGACAAGATCAAACTCTTCTAGAACGCTTTCGAAGTGGCCATTTTAAAACAATGAAATTTTCAGAAGGATGCAAGAGCTTTGAAATGTGCATGAACTGTTCTTCTGAGCCAGCCTCGCCTGCTCACATCCTCGAATGCCTAGGGCTCACCAAGCACGATTTAGCAGATGATCCCTTTCTGGTGTTGAATATTTTGAAAGTGTACTAAGTCATGGACCTGGTCTAGCACTGCTGAGCAATGGGGGCGTGCAACAACAACTCTAGATAAATTATATTTAAAAACAAGTTAATATGTTTGAAAATATACATATTAAGTATTCAACACTCAAATTTTAGTAAAATATTGGTCGTATTTTTATATTTTGAATGTATTATTAATGAATTTTTTTTTTGTTCTAAAAAAAACCAGTTAACTTATGAATTAGTTTGAAACTAATAATGAAGTCTTGAAATACGATATTTATCAACAATGTATAATAGTAATTAATATCTTTTGAATAATTTTCAATGAATTTTATACACAACAGCGTGTGATTAACGTAAGCTTCGAAAATGCTATTGAAATTATACATTTAACTGTAATATTTTATGGATTTCTTAATATATTTTTCATAAATATATTAAATTAAATTTTTTCTTAAAATTTATAAATATTAAACATCAAATTAAATTCATTGGTTTGTATTAAGTTAAATCTATGATAGAAACATTTCACACGAGAACTCACCATTGAATTGCAATCAGGATATCTCGCAAACATTTTATTACGTAAATTGTCAGTGGAATTAAAAAACACAGTGAACTTAAACTTCTTGTAGGTTTGCTTTTTTCGCAATCTTATTACGTCTTTTTTTTCCAATTTAAAATTTTTATTTGTAAATATATTCGAATTTACATGAATTACGTTGCCTTGAAACTTTGTTTAAGTGTTTCTTGTTACTGTTTATAACTTATATTGTAAGATGTTTACATATCATCCGAGGGAATCTCAATAAAGGGGACAGAAAAATAAATGAAAATTTCCTTGACTAGTTAATGTTTATGTTAAATGGAAAAGAGAAAATTATAAAATTCTTTGCGAAACATTGAATACTTCTATTCATTTCGTTTAATTCCCCGTTCAATTATAAAAGCTAACAATTTTTTTATGTACATGATATACAAACGATTTTGACTTTCAGCAATTTTCCTTTAGTTTTCAACAGGTTACAATTTTTTTTTCCGTAATTAAAAGTAATGTGGTTTCAACTGCCTTTGTTAGAATATTTAAACATTTCCAATGAAATTTGTACACTATTTAATGACTTTTATAATGTTTGTAGTGACCTTTTAGTAAAGATCAGGAAGTCTGGGTGGTAAATAATGAATTGTGAATTACTCAGCAAATGTTTCCTTTTTTTCTTTTTCTTTGCTTCTTTATTTTATTCACAGGAAATTTTCATTTCATACAGAAAACTTTTGAAACAATACTAATTATGCGGTTTATTCTGCTTAACAATCATTGCTAATAATTCCGTTTATAATTTCCGCTTGATAACTACAAGGCTGAGAGTAAATATAAACACTTTATATCTTAGAAATGTGTATAAATTATTAAAAAAAAAGATAAAAAGGCAAATATAGAAAATATTGTATTTGGATAACTTCCTTGGGATATCAATCTAAAATCACTGCACCTTTTTAATTTATTAGTCCAAATTAAATTATTGATATTAAAATAAAGTGCACTCAACTCTTTTTTTTACACAATAGAGATACGTTCCTCAGTAAAACCGTGAAAAAAAAATTCGCGTAAAAAAATGCATGCGACTTATGGTAAATTTGGGGATATGTTCCACAACTTTAGAAAATCGTGTAAAATGAAAAAAAACTCTACATATTTTCCCAAAAAAGTAATAAGTAAATCCATATTACATATTTATTAAAGGAAATCATTTTTATTTAAAAAAAATAACATTACTTTAGCTTTTTTCAAACTTTCTCAAACCCCCTAGGGGGGGCGTGATAACTCTACGAGGGGGTTGCGAGCATATTGAACAGTCGAACACAAAATGTTATTTAAAAAAAATTATTAATTTATTGAAATTAAGCAAACAAAATACACATTTTGACATAATAAAAAATAAAATACACATCTAATACACCTATAAATAAACCAGTACACGCTGTATTTTATACCTAATTTAACCATACTAAGTTAAGAACAAGTTTAATATTTACCAGTGACTCCATGGGCTTGTCATATATAAAATTGTATTCAAAAATTAACACTTATCTTAATAATTGGTACTGTTTTTAATTAATCCCTTAACTGCTGATTAAAAGTTACGCAATTCATTCTCCAATGCCACCGTTTTCCACGTAGAAGCGAGTATTTGATGTATTGGGGGGAGGAGAAAAGAAATAAATAAGAGCAAATCCTCTGACATAAGTAGATAATTAACTTGGAATAACCTTTTTTCAAAATGTTCTCCTTTAATGAAAAATGCTTCTATTATAATAATATTTTGCCTGTATATATATCAGACCTCTGTACAGAAGCTCAACTATGATTTTTGAAAAATTCACATTATTTTCAGAATTACAACCCATTGAAATAATTATCGGCGTTTTTTTTTCTTAAAATTTCTTCCCTTTGTTGTCGTAAAACATGGATCAACCCAATTCTAAGTTGTATAGTTCAAAAATTCTAGTTCAGCCTCTGTACAGTGGTCTGAGCCATAGACAGGCAAAATATTGTTAGAATAGAAGCCTTTTTCACAAAAGGAGATTATTTTGAAAATGGGTCATTCTATGTTCCTTTTTTGTGTCAAAATATTGTACTTAAATAATTTTTTATGCAAGTACTATTCTTAAAAGAAATTTATGTACATTTTCTAATCTAAGTGACACTAAATATCATAAATTTTATCCATTTATACGCTTTTGCGAAATCACGATTCCGGAAGTAGTTGGATACCTTAAGAGTGGAAAAATGCTTGAAAATGAAAGTGAAACAAAACCTCAGAAAATTTCACAAATATCTTAAAATCTATTTTGTTATCAGATTTGATATTTGATGGAACACTTTCCAATGATATAACTTAACTCAGTGCTGCAACCGTCCATGAGAGCCAAGGCCTACTGTGCCCAACTCAGTATACATGACCTTGGGCCTTGAGGTGCATGAGCAGATCTTCCGGTCAGTCGGACGTGAAACTTTCAGTGGTAAGTTCCCAAGCAAGCTTGGTACTCATTTGTCGACCCACTGAAGGGATAAAATGCTGAGTCAACCTTGCCCAGCCCGGGGTTTGAACCTCGAACCTGTGGTGTGAAAGCGCGATGCACTAACTACTCAGCCACTGGGCTTCTTCCATTTATATGAGCCAAAAGAAAATGCAAAAAGAAAAAGTTGGTGAAGTGGGAAAGCTTGGAGACGAAGGTGCCAGTTCAGGTGTCTTCCTCGTCCTTTGACCGTGGCTCGGAATTGTGAGGTCTGTCACGAATATCACTTATATTGTTTCAGAGGGCAAGGTGAAAACAAATTAAAATTAAGCCTAGTTAATGGTGTTATATTCCAACTTTATACCTTTCTATTTTCATCATCGCACCGTAGTAAGGTGTCCTTGATGCTTCAAAATGTTCTGCAGCGAGTTGAGATACGATATTTTGCTTTTCCTCCTTCGGACCTAAAAAGCTAGAAAATGATGTCTGCAGTTGTTGTAACTCTGTGTCGACATAGAAAATGTTTTTAGACCGAGAATTTTCAGATTTTAAGTAATCTCACAATATTTAAATTCGATAAAACTTACGTACGAAATTATGAAAATTTGACTTAATGCACATTTTTTTTTACTTCTACATAATTATCCATTTCTTTACAATAAAAACGGTGGCTATCACTTTTTCATATATATTTTTAAGGTTTGTTACTATCATTCCTATAACTTATGAACTTTATTGTTGCGGCTGTTTAATGATGATTTTTGAAAAACAAGTAGCACACCTTAACTTCTGAAGCCCAGTACATATAACTGAAGTTTTCGATTTAGATTTGTAACTAATGATTTCAGTTTTTTAATTTAAACTTGCAACTAATGGCTGAATTTTTCAGATTCAGACTTACAACTAAAGGTTGAATTTTTGAATTTGGCCTTGCAACTAATTAATAATGAAGTAGATAACAATATTTAAGATACAAGAGATATTTTCTATTATATTTATTTTTGGAATAGTCATGTATTTCATAGATATTAGAATTTTATGTAGACAGTGACTTTATAAAAGATTTGAATTACTGAATTTTTTACTTCAAAATAATACTTTAACTCATAAAAAATAGACAAATTTAACAATATTAAGAAATTTTTTCATTATTCTTTAGGTTGCAATTATCCAATAAACTGCTTATAAACCCATATACACTTGTTAGAAAAGTCTACGTTCATCCATAACACAAATCATACAACAAAGATAAAATTTAATAAAAATATTATTTTTTTTTCTAACAAAATTTCATGAACTTTTTTATTATTATTTAAATATTGAGCATGTAAGAATTCGTTAATTTTGAATTAGAACTACCTAAGAAAGTAGGAGGTTTTGTAGCAAAGCACACAAATAGTAGGCAGAATAAGTGTGTGTTCACTATTTGAATATTCTTGATTCTTGGAACTTTTATCAACGGGCGTTATAGGTTAACAGAGTTTTTGCATTCAATTAACCAGTAAAATAGCTTAAGAAAGTTGTGACGCAATAATTTTTACGTTTTTGAGAGATACGAAGCAATTCACGGCCATGGAAAATAAAAGGAAGGAAATTAGTATCAATGAGCGTAACATCATTGTGAAATTGTGGAAAGATGGAAAAAATTATCGGGATATAGCCAGATGCATTGAACAGCAGTATTCATCTATCTAGCGTGTTATTAATAACTTTAAATCTACAGGAGTTTATGCATCCAAATGTCGTTCAGGCCGTCAATCTAAATTCACAATCACAGAAAAATAAAATATGATATCCTTGGTCAAAGAAAAAAAAAATCCGCGTTTGACTGCAACTCAAATAGAAATAGACATTCAGAAGAAGCTTAACAAAAATATTTGTGCGGATAATGCAAGAAAAATCTTGAAAGAGGCTGGGTACCATAGTCGAGTGGCTCGCAGAAAGCCTTATAGTTCAATGACCAACCGGCTTAAATGGATAGCATTTGCAAAAGAGCAAATACATAAGCCTCCGGAGTTCTGGAGGTTTATGATATTTATTATTAGCAAATTTTACATATTCGGCATAAAAGGTCGTAAATTGGTATGGAGAAAACATTGCATAGCGCTTCAAAAAGAGCATTTAGTACCAATGGTAAAGTACTTGGTGGTGGAGTCATAATGTGGGGGTTTATAGCGAGCAATGGTGTTGGCAAGTTGGAGTAAATAGAATCCATTATCAACAAATATGATTACCTGTATGTCCTAAAAACTATTTAAAAAAGAGTGCCACCAAACTGTGTCTAGGAGCGTCATTTCGTTTCCAACACGACAACGATCCTAAGCATACCGCTGAGCTTGTGAAGTTTTGGCTCTTGTATAATGTCCTAAATCAACTGCACACGCCCTCGTAGTCACCTGATCTGAATCCTATAGAACACCAATATATATAGCAAGGATATACTGAAGAGTGTTCTTAAGGACGAATGGGAGAAGATAAGCGCTGAATAAACCACTAGACTTGTTAATTCAATGCCGAAACTACTTCAGGAGGTTGTGACGTCTCTCGCGTTCTTCTTCTAACATAACTCCTAAGTTCTTTGACGGCCAAGATTAATGGCAAAACTTTTCCAACCCAATACCAAGAAGAGAAACAGGATGAAAATGCAAATGAGATATACTTTAAAAGGATAGAGGGTTTGGTGAGAAAGGACGGCAAGCCTAGAGATATCCTAGTGTGGAACTGTTCGGAACAAGCGTTAGACGACCTACAACCAAGGAAGAAGGATACGCTCATCGTCATTAATAATATTAAGTATAAGAAAGATTAATAAGGTCTGAGTGTTCTTATCTACAAATAGCCGAACAGGAGAGTCTTCAATTAAGGAAGGAGGATTACTCAATAAAAGGTAATATTTTGTATAGGAAGTTAGATTAGGCAGATAGTTAAATATAATTAAGATAAGTGATCTAGTCGTGCGATCTGACTTGAATATTCAGTTTAATTTGTGGCTTATTCTTACTTAAAGAAAGTTGTTATTTAGAATTAAGTAATTTAAGTTATTCTTAATAAAAGTTGTGTTAAGAATCACAAAATGTCTCATCTTTTAGATAATCCCACACCTCTAGCTTACGCGGATCCCACAAGACATAGTTATCGCAGGATGGCTATGTCTCAAGGTTTTCAAAAGACGGGGTTATCCAACCAGTTATTAACTAGCTCATTATCCTTTTTAAATAGTTTTTATAGATACTATACTAAAATGGTGAAAGCAGACATTTTCTACTTAGTTTTTGTATAGCTACAAACCCGTCTTTATTTTAAAAACTGTAAAAGCAAACCGAATTTGCTTTTGTTATTTTCAATACTTGAATTGAACTAAAAAAAATATAATTTTAAAATTTTTTTCAAATTCCAGTTTTTAAATTTTTTTTTTCTCGTTGTTTATGTAAGCAAGAATACGTGAACGTAGACTTTTTTTAGCAAGTGTTCATTATAAAAAAAAATCGTCTTGTAACTTATAATTCCAAAACTACCACAGACCATGAGGAGTTAGCTTATTAGTGGCCTTGCAGTAAAGATTGAAAATACTTTACAAAAATAGTTAACACTTTTCCACACGCACATTCAAAAATATTTTATCCAGTTACAAATTTCAGCATTTTACTCAACCAACCAATTAAAAATCAACGAAATGTCATCAACATTTATTTTCTGATCTGCTACTGACATGGCGTGCACTTTCGGCAGTTTTTTCATGTACTTAAGATTATTTTTAGACAACAGTGACTTTACACAATAATTTTTTAGATTTTCATTTATTTGAATTCTGAATCTTGAGAAATGTTTTAAAATTCTTTCTTTATAATTCTATGTTATTTTTCAAAATTTTAATTATAGTTAACTTCTTATTCATTTATTTTGAAGTTATTTTTTTATTGTTCTCTTTGTCCTGTTCGAGATTTTTTTCTGTTTGGATTTTTCCTCATTAGCCTGTCGAGTCACAATGGGGAAAAGTCACCATAAACTAGTTTAAACTCACCTATTCTGCCCTGATCCCGAAATTGTATTTCGTCTTGCTAGGCTTTATTTATATATTTTGTTTCTATGTATTCTTTACTTCCTTTTACATATTAATGTTTCGTTAAAATCTTGTATTTTTGGTTTTGTTATTATTATTTTTAAATACACACACACACATTTCATTTCATGTATTTCCTTTATATATTTGTGTATGTTTATTTAATAACGTAGCTCTAAATGTCTAATGTGGTTAAAAATGTCTTTTTGCGAAACTTTGCACTATACAATTTTTTTTTTTGTCTTATTATTTTAGATTTTTTATTATTCACAAATACTTTGAAAGTATTCAATTATTTTATACTATTAAAATATTTAAGGTTAATATGTGTTTAATAAATGGTATCTTTCAAAAAGTGCATGGCAACATTTGCTTACAAGAATTCTTATAATCAAATCTAACATATTAAACATTTATTTGTGAAACTCAAACAATGTCGTGTTGATATATTGATTATGGAAAAAGATGAAGAATTTTTGAATATCACTTATCTTTAAGTTTTATTTTTATCATCTTTTAAAAAGCTGACTGTACTTGTTTAAATTTAATGATTTTTGTGCAATTCTCTGTCTGCTACAGCTAAGCCACGGTTGATTTGAAATAATCTAAAATCATACTCACGCATAATGGCTCCCGTGCTTATATTTTTTCTTTATTAAAAATTATATTAATTATAGTTTCAAATTATGCGATGGAACAATGAAATTAAACTGTGGTCCACAAAAATCTTTATGTGATTCACGATGAAAGTTTGCAAAAGCAAATAAAAGATGTTATATCTAACTGTGAAATAATTACATGTTAAGTAATATATTTTGAGTTTACGCAAACCATGATAAATTCAGAGGTCCATTACTAATAAATACTTTATATTTGACAGCGCTTGTATGTATTAATGTTTAAATTATAATATTTTGTTCATATTTCCATTTGATTCATAAAGCTTTTTATGGTTCATTCGTGATCCTTTAATTCCTATTTCAGTATTTTTATCCCCGTCTGCTTTAACTTTTCAATTCCTAATATTAGTTCACACTCTCCCTATATATATTTTTTTTATGTATATGTCTCGTTAAAATTTTCAATCATTAATAAAATACTTTTTATTCGTCCATCAAATTCAAATACATTTTTTGAACTTGTAGTGGATACCACTTTATGCTAATACATTTTTTTCAAATATTAATTCATTTTTTGTTTAATTAATGAATAAATAGAAACAAACAAAAATAATAGTTAAACACCCTATATAGAAAGGAAAATGGAAAATTGCAAGGAAAATCGCTTTCTGTTTTGCCACTTAATAGTGTGATTCTGGCAAATATATATACATATTTATATTAATTTTAATCATTTAATAAAAAGTGACTAAAATAAAATTTTTCTTTGTTGACCTAAGTAGGAATTGACTTTAAAATTTTTTTTTTTATTTTACTTGTTATATTTTCAGAAATGTAGAATTTAATTTTTCCGCATAAAAATATAAGAATACATTTTCTGTGAAAGCTTAGAATATACTTCAAAGGAAATCGAAAATTCCTTTGTCTTTAAATTTATGATAGTAAATAAAAGTAATTATTTCCCACAATAGCTACATATTTATTACGAAACTTATAGCTTCTTTCAGAAATTGAGAAAATCATCCAAAATGGACCTTGAGTACAAAAACGTTTAATACTTTACTTGATTATTACTGATTATTTTTTCTTGTTCAATTGTCTAATTAGACCTTTGGGTGAAAAAAAAAAAACACTGTATTTTTCTTTGCTGTGAAATCGTAGTCTAAATCAACAATAAAAGCAATTTGTGAGAAAATCCTCGCTTACGTAACGTTTTAAAAACAAAGACCCGTGTTATCATATAGTTTCCCTCTTATCAACCAATCCGTTATCTTCGATGAAAATTTAACATATATTTGCAAGTTATGTTATTGAAGGAAATCAGATGTCGACATCAGGTTTGTATATATAATGTGAGGGAAATTGGATATTATTTGCTGATTTCAGTCAACTGTAACCAAGCAGTGATTGTTAGAAGACTTCATCTTTTTAGGAAGCAATCACATACTACATCTCAGCAACTGCTAAACAGTTCCTCTTGTCAACTATTACATTTTCCTGCTGAAGAAATATTACAAAATTTTGCAAGTTATGTCACTTCGGATAATTATCGTGTGATTAGATTCGCGCTGTATTGTTCATGAGTTTCTTCAACGAATGTGTAGGATGCTCATATCTTATCTGACCTTGATTGCTTATGTTTTTTCTTTTCTGAATCATCAACGATATGTGTGTTATTAATTGTATTTTTTAAAGAACTTCCGAAGGTATCCGACTAAGTTCGGAACCGTGATTTTAAAACGGCGCATAAATGGATAATTTTCATGATATTTAGTGTCACAAGGAGAGGATACGACTAAGGAAATTCATTTCGGGTCGAGACTTGGTGTAATAGTAGTACTCCTTTAGGTGTTCAACCCTTAATGTAATTCCGTCGAATGGCCAGTCAATTCGGAGAAAACAGAGTTCTAAATTTATGCTTAACTTTTATTCAATTAAGCTTCTACTTCTTTAATCTGCCCAGTGGCTCGATTGGTAAATCGTCTGCCTTCAATGCGATTGGATCCGAGTTTGAATCACGCGAAAAACATTTTTTCTTTCAATTCCTTTAATTATTTTTTAAAATCAAATAAATTTATTTATTAAAGGTTTATTAAATATTCAATGAGATTTATGTAATTATTTTGTATTTTATAAATTAAAAAAATAAGTAAATAAATTTATTATTTAAAATTATTATTAATTAAAATAACTTTAAATTATTATTACATAAAACTGATTAATAATTAAAAAATTACTTAAAATTATTATTAATTAAAATTACTTCAAATTATTATTAATTAAAAGTATTTAAAAGTATTATTGATTAAAATTATTTAAAAGTATTATATATTAATTAAAATTATTATTAATTAAAATTATTTTAAAGTATTATTAATTAAAATTATTTAAAAGTATTTTAATTAAAATTATTTAAAAATATTTTTAATTAAAATTATTTAAAAATATTTTTTATTAAAATTAATTATTAATAAAAAATTTTTAAATTAATATTATTTAAAAGTAATTAATTAATGTTAATTAAAATAATTAATCAATATTATTTAGCATAATTACTTTATATTAATTAAAATAATTAATTAATATGAATTACAATTTATTGATTACCATTAATTAAATATATTAAAATTATTTAAATACAATTATTAAATAATTTTTTTAAAATTAAATAGATTTATTTGAAAAGCACTTATTAAGTATCTCATATAATTATGAAATAGTTAATTTAATAATAATAATAATAATAAATTTTATAAATTCTTTTATATATATATATATATAATATTCCATTTATAGTATATTGTATTTCACATTATAAAACTATTTATAAATAATTTTTATGTAAAATATCATTTAATATTTATTATATATTTTATTGTAAATATTATTTATTTATATAAAAATTTATCTATTAAACATTATATAAATATTCATATAATTACAGAAATTTTTTTACTGTATAAAATGAAAATAATTAGAAAGAATATTATTTAATATTTAATAAACCTTTCATAAATAAATTTATTTATTTAAAAATAATTAAAGGAATTCAAAGAAAAATGTTTTTCGCGTGTTCGAACTGGGATCAACCGCATTGAAGGCAGAGATTTACCAATCGGCCACTGGCCGGAAAAAAATTGAAACTTAATTGTATAAAACTAAGCAGGTTTCGAACGTTTTTTTTTCCCAAATTTGGCCATTGACGGAATTTTTAAAGGGTTGAACCCCCTAAAAAGTATTTTTATTTAAGTCTCGCCCCGAAATGAATTTCCTTAGTCATCCCTTTCCTTGTTAGTTTAAAAATAAGAAAAAATGTTTTAAGGAATTTTGACAAAAAAATTTATTTAAATACAATATTTCGCTAAGTTCTTAGAATAACCGTTTTAAAAATTTTCCCTTTGGAAAAATGCTTCTATTATAATAATTTTTTTGCCGTATAAGCTCAGACCTCTGTACAGGGCCCCACTATGATTTTTGAAAAATTTACATTATTTTCAGGTTATAACCATTTAAATAATTATCGTTTTTTTTTTTAAATTTCTCCCTCTGTTGTCGAAGACATGAAAAAACCCCAAAGTTATATTTTAAAATTCTAGTTGAGCCTCTGTCAAAGGCCTGAGCTTATACAGGAAAATATTTTTACAATAAAACATTCTTCAAAAAAAGGGAGAACATTTTAAAAAAAGGTTATTCTAAGTTAATTTTAGACTAAATATTGTATTTAAATAAATTTTTTCCATAAGTCCTTAAAACATTTTAATTATTTTAAGAATAAATATAAAAATATCCTTTTTAATGTTTTACAAATTTCCCTTAAAAACGTAGTGGTACCTTAAGGTGCACAATGACATACTCTGACTACAGTCCTATCTTAGATGAATTCTTTCAACAATGTCTCACTTAGGATATATTATTTGTCTTGTTTTACACAACATAAGATGTTCTGATGTAGTATCAGAACATCTTATATTTATTTATTAGGTATATACTTGTTTTATAAGGCAATAATTCCGGATATAACTACAGGAAGACCGGGTCGAACTTTTAGTATACCTAACAGTTGAAAAAAAAAACTATCCATTGCTTAGAAACACTTTTTTTTTCTAATTGACTGCATATTGGCAATTAAACTTTTGCAGATACGGTAAGTCCCGAAATTTCAGAGCGATTTCATGGTGGCACCATCTAGTGGTGACACTCTCTACCTAATTTTAACGCTTGAATTAATTTTTTAGTTCAAACTTTTTTCGGATGCTATATACTGCTATTATTTAATTTTACCGGGAGAGTACCAGAGCCAAATTAATACTCAAGGACTCTGTTACATAATCATAATCATTTGAGAAGCGTGCCGACGATTTTCTTACCCAGAAAATCTATTAACTCCTGCTGCGATCGAGCCCACAACCTCGGGTTTTTGAAGCACTGAGCCTTAATAACTTGCAAAAATCATCAAAAAGTATAACTCACTCATTACACAAGTTATAGTTTATTTATATATAATACATTACAATTTTTAAAATATTATCAAAAATTCATTATTTGTTTTAAATCAAGATGTTTTAGTTATGTATTTGAAAAATGTGATACTTTTTTAAAAAATAAACTGTGGTCAAGATTAAGAAAATTGAAAAGAAGCACGTTTTGCTTATATAAAAGAGGAAAACATCAAGTTAATAATAGCAAACATCAAGTTAATAGTTAAGCCGTTGCCGTTTTCTTACGGATAAGCATTGCTGATTTTAGTGAAGATTTCATAATTCTGATTTTAAAGTTTGTATTGTTACAGTGTATTGGATGTATTACGATAGAAATGATTTTGATCTAACAAATTTAAAATAATTTTCTTGTATTAAATGAGATAGCATTGTAAAATATAAGTAAATTTTGTAAGCATTTTACTTTAATGAAAGAATGATAAAAATGATACATTATTTTTTTCAATGTCGCAAGAGAAAGATTTACAGATTTATACAAAAAATTATTATGTGCTCGTACTATAGTGATGATATGTGTTATATTCATTTTTCACATTATTTGCTTAGAGCGATTTTTGTATTAGAGATATATTAAATTCTTTTTGACAACTTGAAATCATTGACTGAGGCAGAGACTGTTCCGTAACTGTGAGCAAGCTGCTGACAATCCAAATTGTTTAAAAATAGCCACACTTAATCGTTAACAAGTAAGATAAAAAAATTTTTTTCAAGTCAATTACTACTTTGAATGGATGAATAGAAAGTATTTTATTAACGATTGAAAATTGGAATAAGATATATATAGGGAGAGAGTGAACTAATAGTAGGAATTGAAAAAAAAACATGGGTTTTTCTGCATTGTTGTAAAAATGCACACCCTTTGCTGAAAAATTTTTTGACGCCCAAATTTTTTCATTGTTTTTTACATTTTACAACAATAGAGATGACTCTAAGTTGGGTCAAAACCGGTAATTAATTTAAAATTTAAAATTTAAAAAATTAATTATTTGAAAAAAAATTTTATTAATATCAATGTATTTCTACAAGTTTCAAAAAATTTATTTGAACTTGATTGGTTGAAAGAAAGTATTTTATTAACGATTGAAAATTTGAACAAGATAAATATATAAATAAATAAATACATAGAGAGAGTGAGCTATAGTAGGAATTGAAAAAGAAAGCTTGATTTCTTTTCATCTATCACAATGCATAAAAATACGTGGTTTATTTTTGGAAAGAAAATGAAGCGTATTTCTTTGCTAAATGTTTGGTAATTGATGTTGAAAATTAGTATTTTTTGCCCTAACTTTGAATATAAAAAGTCCGATAAGACAGTCCTATCATCACAAAAATAAAATATTAATGAAAAAAATTACTGCTTTCCCTTCAATAGAATTAAGGGAACTATTCCCTTTGAGATGTTGAAATGCGCTTAGATTGATTGCTTATCAATGTCGCTCTTTGGCGATGAACCCCTTAATTAGCAAGCTTTTATTTGCTTCACCTGTATGTAACGGAATCTTTGAACTCGATTTTTACCCTCTTTTAAAGGCCAGATTAATTCAAAATTTTGAACATTTGTCAAGAACCAATGACAATATCATAATTTAATAATTTTGCTCCATTGTCCTGATCAGTATTAACAATTTCCCATTTCCAGATTTGGCGACTAAAAGATTAAGATACAACCCTAAGGAGTAAACAACAATGGGTATTCCAGATTCTAAAAAAATGACGCGCTTAAGATTAATTCATCAATAAATAAATGAAAGGTTAAAAAACACGCTTTTATAGTAGATCAAACTAAAAAAAGGAAAAATAAATTACATTTTAAGAAAACTAAAAAAATCACACTTTTATAGTTAATATAACTAAAAAGTAAAAAATAATTCTTAATATAAGTATAAAATGATAAACGAGAACATTATTGTCATTGTGGTAAATGCGTGGGGTGCTTTGTACTATACATCTTTACACTAACTCAGCATTTCGGAAAATAATTAGTAAGAAATTATAACCTTTGATATCGAGCGCACTCCTCTTTTAGCACAATGGCATTCATTTTCTTCTTTATCATTTTATTCTTATATTAAGAAATATTTTGTACTTTTTAGTTCGATTTACCATAAGCGTGTATGTATTTCTTCGACTAAAAAAAACAGGTTCACTTTATGCACAGGTATCCTGCATAGAAGTATAAAAAGTTTGGAAATCTCTCTATATTGTGTAATAGTTTTTTTAAATAAAGTGTACCTAAAAGCAAAACATTATGCTTTGGAGGAAAAGTGCATTTGTAAACTTTTTGTTTGCATGTTTATATCAATTTATTTTTTCATCTTTTATATTTATTTTATCAACGATCATATAAGTGTTAAAAAATTTTGATTCAGAAAAAATATGCATTATTTTTAAAGGTATCCGTCTACGTTCGGAACCGTGATTTTGCAAAAGCGTGTAAATGGATAATATTTATGATATTTAGTGTCACTTAGATTAGAATACATGTATAAAATTGTTTTAAGGGCATTATGACAAAAAATTATTTAAAATACAATATTTTGGCAAAAATTCTTAGAGATAACCTTTTTTCCAAATGTTCTCCTTTGTAAATGCTTCTTTGTATTAATATTTTGCCTGGGATTCAGCTCAGACCTCTGTACAGAGGCTCAACTAAATTTTGAAACGCATAACTTGGAAGTCGGTTTATCCATGTTTTACGAAACAGAAGGGAGAAATCTTAAGAAAATACGCTGATAATTATTTCAAATGGTTTGAACTCGAAAATAATTTAAATTTTTCCCAAAATCATAGTTGAGCCTCGGTACAGAGGTCAATTTTGGGCAAAATATTAAACAAAGAAGCATTTTTTACAAAAGGAAACAAAAAAAGGTTATTCTTTTAATTTTTGCAAAAATATTTATTTAAATAATTTTTGTCAAAATGCCCTTTAAAACAATTTTTTTGTTTTTAATCTAAGCGACATAAAATCATGAAAATTATACATTTATGCGTTTTTTAAAATATGGTTTTTTGAACGTAGTCGGTACCCTAATACTAAAATTAAAAAAACAAATTTTTAATTTTAAGATGTTCTGGTTTTTTAATGGGGCATTAAAAAACCCTTTGAAAACCAACAGACTAATATTTTACCTCGTGATCTCGAAAACGTTATCTTGTTAGGTGGAACTTTCCTGTAAGATACAATGCATAATTACATTTCGTAGAAAAAGGTCTCGTGTTTTTCTTTTTGAAAAATATTTTGCAAAATTTTGTTAAAGATTGTCAGTGATTATTTTGATGAATTGATTCGATTAAATATCTGACCGAACAAAGTGATGTTAATTAAAAGTAATTTGCGTAAAATTAGTTTTTGTTTTTATTTCAAGAGTAGCGAAAAAAATCTCAAAGACAAATAATTTGCGTTTTCTTTTATGTTACAGTTTAAATCTAAGGGATTTTGTTACACTTGTAATGTTTTTTCCTTTATCGGAGCCTTGTTTTTCCTTCTAAAACAAATTAACTAATTTTTGCTGTAATTAATTTTTCTCTTAGTGTTGCAGGATATAACACGAATTTGAAATTTTTTAATATATATATATATATATATATATATATATATAAAAAAAATATATATATATACCGTAAAATCCGGCGAAACCCCAACCAATTTTTTCAAGCTGAATTTTTAAATTTTTTTATAAATTCGCCGTATAACGCCCCCCTTTTTTTCGATGAAATCGGGAATATTGTATATATTGCTCTAATGTTTTGAAGTCTTTATTCGAATATTTTTACCAGTTTTAAAAAAATAGTATATTTCTATAACTACAATTTTTTTTTGTTCTAAGTAAAATATTTCTTTTAAATAAAACACTACTCCGATACATGTAAGAAAAATTTTTATCCATTTTTTTTTCTTACTTTTTTTAAGGCTATGGGTTTTTATCTTCGGGGGCGTTATACCCCGGAAAAATTTAAATTTTTTAATTTTTTTAAAATTAATTAAAAAATTTTTTATAAAAATTTTAAAATTATATATATATATATATATATATATATATTTTTAAAAAAAAAAAAAGTAAAAAATTCTCTATAAAAGAGGTAATACTCAATAAAAAAGAAAAAATTTAATTGCAAGATAACCGACTTGAAGGTTTATGGAAATTAAAAAAAAACAGTTTAAAATATAAAAATGGATGCCCGTTTATGCATTGACTTAGGGCACAGCTCTTATATATAAAATAAATTATTAAAAAGGGGGGGTTAACATGTTTTGGCCATCCAACCCCCCTTTTTTTGTTAATAATACGGAAAAAACCCATTGCAAGTAATGGATAAATATCTGAATCTATTTCAAGATGAAGTAAACCAAAAATTGTTCAAAAAAAGGAAAATCGCGCTAAATCTGATTACAATAAAACAAAATACTGGGCCCGATTCGGGCAAATGAAATCAAACATGGGAATTGAATTGTAAAACCAGAAAAAATGAAAGAAAAAAAAAAATTAAAAAGAGTGTTTACCTACTACCATTACTTTAGGGACACTAGGATTGTATATGAATTAAAAATATAATAATAAATAATTTTATCTAATATTAAAATATGGAGGTAACTATATCTAGGAAAAATGATCAATTTTAATGATGAAGTATTATTATTCTAAGGAATTTAAATCCTTATATACAATCAAGAATTTCCTTATTACAATATTATGTAAAATATATTTCGACAAAAAATGAAAATAGAATGACCCTTTTTAAAAAATATTCTCTTTTGTAAAAAATCCTTCTATTATAATAATATGTTTCCCTGTCTAAAAAGCTCGACTTTTTGTACCCAACTAGAATGTTTAAAATATATAACTTAGTTTGGTTTATCCATGTTTTCCCGACAACAGGGGGGAGAAATTTTAAAAAAAAAAAATAATTATTTCAAATGGTTGTAACTCAAAATCATTAAATTTTTTTTAAAATCATAGTTGAGCCTCTGTCAGGGGTCGGGGAGTATATTAAACAAAATAGTATTATAATAAAAATTTCCCATAAAAGGTCATTTGGAAAAAATGTTATTCTAATTTAAATTTTTTTGCCAAATTTTTAAAAAAATTTTTTTGTCAAAATGTGTCCCTTAAAAAATTTTATCATAAATTTCTAATCTAAGTGCCCTAAAATATGAAAATGATCCATTTTCCTTTTTAAAAATCAAGTTCCCCCGAACGTAGTCGGATACCTTAACTTAGTATCGTTAATTTACTTATAAAATACATTCAAAGAGGCTCAACTATGATTTTTGAAAAATTAACATTCTATTTCCAGAGTTACAACCCATTGAAATAATTATCGGCATTTTTTTCTTAAAATTTCTCCCCTCTGCAAAATATGGATAAATCCACTTCTAAGTCATATATTTCAAAAATTTTAGTTGAGCCTCTGTACAGAGGTCTGAGCTATATACAGGGGAAATATTATTATAATAGAAGCATTTTTCACAAAAGGAGAATATTTTGAAAATGCGTCATTTTATGTTCATTTTTTGTCAAAAAATATTGTACTTAAATAATTTTTTATTCTAATACTATTCTTAAAACAATATTATATATATTTTCTAATCTAAGTGACACTAAATATGAAAATTATCCATTTATGCGCCTTTTTAAAATCACAGTTCCGAACGTAGTCGGATATCTTAATTGTGCAACTTTTCTAAATGTACATCCAAAATTTCGTAGCTTTAGCTACATTATGTAAACAGTTATTTAACTTTTTTTAACAGTATGTCGAAACAGAAACCGAAACTAAACACACATTCATATATCTCTTTCATTTATTTTGCTGATCTTTAAAACTTTAAAAAATTGCTATGATTTATTTTTATATTCAATTATAATATTTTGAAACATTTTCCAGTTGTTTGATTATATGGCCTGGCTATGTGATTGAAGTATCTGCGCGTGGAATAAGTATTTATGTGAGTAGTTTTTTTAAAAAAAAAACCCATGAAAGTTAGATATAGTTGATTTTTTAAAAAACATCAGAGTTGCACATAGTTTTTTTTTTTAATTCATCAAAGTTAGATACAACTGTTTATTATTATTATTATTGTTTTTGTAGACATTTACACGAAAAAAACTGTAAAAACAAAACTATCACTCGTAATACTAACCCCAGCACAAAATTGTGAGGAATACTTCGAAGAATATTAGGAACAGAATTGTTCACAAATAATAAAATTTGTAAAAGCAGCAAAAATTTTAAAACATTTAACATTTTGTTTTTTCTAAAATATATATTCAATGTGTATTTAAACAGGGTATATGTAAATATTTTCATATAAATATATAAGTAAAATAAATTTTGTATAGGTTACAGTATCTCCTACAGGAAAAGAATTTGCATAATTTTTAGATACTTATAAATTTTTGGAGCTCAGTGTAATAAAAGTGGTTATATACATAAAAATATAAAAAAAATAACTAAATTTTGGATTATTTTCTCTTTGAAAATATGTTCCTTCAGTTCTGATTTTGTTTATTTAATCTTGAGAAACATAGTTTCATGGCGAAGGGGAAAAAAATATTTAAAACACTTTGCGCTTTTTTTTTTATTTTAAAATCGTTAATTATTTCTTATTATAAATAACTATTATAATCATCAATACAATTTACTAGGAGTATTTATTTATTTTTTGCTGCTTTAAAAAGAAAAAACATATAGAATTCATAACTTTATTTGTGGTTATCATATAATATTTTAGGAAACATTATGATCCATCATTTAATAAAATTATTCGTTAAATCTTTCAAAAGGAGTAATTTATTCAACCAGCATGTTTAAAATATATGGTAAAATAAGGAAAAACAAAATCTGCTGAATCAATATTTATTTATTTGCTCCTCTGTGACTTCATGTCAATTTCTGTAATGTTTTCCTTGAGACAGATGAAAGCAATCTTGAATAAATTTTCTAGTTTACAAAGGCATTTTTCTGGAAAAATAGGTTCCTTTCAACACTTTGAAAAATTTTCTCAGAAATATAAACATCATGGGATTATAAAACATTATTTCGACAGCTAACAATTTGAAATATTTGTATTTTCTAAAGACTTACGTCAAAAATATTGCTGAGCAACGTCTCATTTCATTACCATAAATTTTACGTGTATTTGGAAACAGTAACGGTTATACATTTACATGGAACTTTAGAGAAAGCTCTATTATCCACTTATCACAATAAATTGAACAGAGAACAATTTGTTGAAGTTACATATAAAAATAGAAAGCAGTTCACATTCAATGCAGCGCAGCAACGCTGGTGGAGGGGTGGGTGGGAAATTACTCTCCCAGTTGATTTAGTTTCTGTTTCGCTTTCATAGGAAAACGAAGAGAAAATGACGTCACATCTCCATGACAGCAAAGCCCGTCTTTCAACTGCCTGCCGCATCTCGACGGAATGAGGAGAGAAGGGATATATTTCTTTAATAACAAGGATTAAGAGAATAATATTTTTAAGTCCGTTAAAATAACTGCGTGCGGTTTTTGAAAATATGTTTTAAATAACCTCTTGGAAGAAAGTAAGAAAAGGTAGAGGAGTTTGAAATAAGATCATGGAGGGGTGAAGTTGCCACACTAAACGCGATCAAAAACTTGCATGGCGGGGGATAATTAGAGGAGTGAAGTCTTGCAAAAGAAAACAACTAGTGTAACAATAAAGCTCATAATTTTTTAATTCGTTTCAAAACATTCTCACCCTTTTCAGAGCTGAAAAGTGTTGATAAGAGTGATTAAGAACTGCTCTAGGTCTCTTAGAAGAGCTAGGAATAGAATTGTCGTAAGCCAAGAGCCGGGATTTCCCTGATAGATTCATTTGAAATCTGTGGTAACCGGTTGAAGAAATTTTCTGATTGTTTTTTGGTGAAACCAAGAAGCGGCGGAACATTAGGATCTTTATGCAAGACTTCGTTCCTGACAAACCAAGGTGCGTTTGCTCCTCTACGCAGTTGAATGTTTTGAAAAGTGTGCAATCTTTTCAGGTGAGTAACTGCCGCCCCGGCCCAGTTGGGAAAGCGTACAGCATGATGGGGAGAAGCATGGATTTATATAATAGAACCTTGTGCCTTAATGCGAGCTTGCTCTTGGGAGAAATCAAGCGATTTAGAGTGCTTCTATTCCAGCCGCCTTTTGGTGAGCGGAACGGATGTGTTTAGGAAAGTTTAATTTAGTGTCAAGTATTAAACCTAGGTACTTATATTCAGTTACCCAGGGGACAGGTTGATTAAAAAGTTGACATGAGGGAGGTTTCCGATGCACCGCTGTCTCGTAAAGAAGAGGCATGCGCTTTTAGATGCATTAACCTTTTTTTTCCAGTCATTAAGCCAGGTTTCGAATCGAATGACATAATTTTGTAGCTGGTCAATGATATTGCGGTTATAAATGTTTTGGGTAAAAATGGCAGTGTCGTCCGCGTACATCGCTAAGTGGACTTCGGCAACCTAGGGAATGTCGTTGATGTATATATTAAAGAGCTTGGGCCCTAATAAAGATCCTTGTGGTACCCCACTGAGAATTTTTTACGTGTATTTTTAGCTGGGCTTTCATTTTCATTGTCCAAAAGTTAGAATTTGGTTTCTAAAATAAAAAAAAGTATATGTTTTTCAACAGTAATATGCCAGATGACTCAAAATTCCGTTTCCATTTGAGAATTCTATAATTCACGGAATAATGTAAAAGGTAAAAATTGATACACATGCTTGAAATGACGCGGGGTTCTATGGGAAAAAAAATCACGAAAATAGCCAACAGATGGCGCTTTATATGATAACAAAAGCAAAAATTAGCATAGCAATTGATTTTTAGCAATAAACGATGCTTTTTATAACAAACGGTCAACATGTCGGCCGTTATTCATCAACATTACCTGTTGTCAAGGGATAATGTTGAGAACACTATTGCATAGCATATCTGTACGTAAGGTAAGAAATAGTGGTCGGATGTTGCCTTTTAACATCCCTAATGAGGTAGGACATTCGTGGTAGATTTGCGACTTCAAGTAACTCCACAATCAATAATCACTCGGATTGAGGTCTGGGGAACTGGGAGGCCAAGCATAATGTCAGTGGCGGCTCAGCACGCGATCATCACCAAACGATATGTGCAAAAGATATTTCTCACGTGTAGCAATATGGGGATAAGGTCCATCCAGCATAAAAGTCGTTATCAGCCAAACTAGGGATGCTGTGATTCTGTAACACATATCAGCGAACATTGCACCTGTCACGCTAGCAGTTTGTAAAGCCGAACTCGAAGAAAACGATTCCGACTGATGTAGGGTGACAAATTTTGCACTTTTTTTTCTAGTTTCAATAAGACCCCTTATAATTTCAAGCATGTGAGTCAATGTTTACTTGTCTCTACATTATTCCGTAAAGTATTGAATTTTCAAATGTTAGGAACTTTTGAGTCACCTGGTATATTTTAGTACTTTTCTTTATTGATTTTTGGCAATTTAGTTCTTAATTATTGATTATGTATATATGAACGTGTGTATGCACCAACCTATACATACGCTAGTGTATGTGTGCGTGCATGCGGGGGGGTGTATAGATGTGTGTGCATGTGTGTATGTATATGTATGTATAATTCATAGGAATAATGTATACATTGAATATTCTGTAAGTCAGAAAAAGCTTTAATTCTGAAATTGAGAACCAAGAATAGGAAACCTATGTATGAGGAAAAGCCAATGGACAAAAATAAAAAAACTAATATGTTTTCTAAAGTTGCTTCTAACTTAGGTCAGTGAAGTAGGATTAATATTGCTTTATGGAACCCTAACCTTCCTCTTCAGCAGAAAAAGTATATATAATAGTACAATGAAAATTGAAAATATAAATTAAGATTGAAAGTCGTTTAGGCCTAAAATTTGTACATGTAGTGAATGCATATTTTTAGGCACATATATACCATAAGTGTATTTCATATAATATGTGTATTATATGTTTAATACATGCATACAGCATGCATGAAAAAATAATATAATTCATTATTTTAGTCAGCCACAAAGACATTTGGTTAACCTATAAACTTTGAGTTACCGTGACGAGTAATGAGGTTTTAACCTGAAATGATATCTCACTAACCTAACTTAGAAACAATGCTATTTGAAATTTTGAAGATCTGTTCAATTTAATCTATATTATTCCGCATATATTATACTATACATTTTAAAGGAATCAGGCCTTAATTTCTTGACATGATTCAGTAACATCAGGATCTAAGTGAGGAATGTGAATCGCGGAAAAACAATAAGCTTTGTATCATTACATCAAAGACTATTTACTTTATTAATACGCGCACTGCTTCTTAAGACATACCTTTGATATAAGAACAAACAACTTAGTACTATAAAGTTTGTGTACTGGAATATACAGGAAGACTATGTGTACGTATTTTTTATTGACTTTTCTTCAGGAATTAAAGTTTTTAGTTGATTTATTGAATGTTTATGAACGTCGTGCTTTGAATCTATATTAGGGGAGTGCTTAGTGTTGTCCCCTCATCTTGGCCTTAGTTCAAAATTAATAAGTCTGTATCCAATAGCGCTTGTGTTGCTTAAGTGTATAACGTAAATTAAGGGGACACAATGCGATTTAATTGACAAAAATTGGTAAAAAAAAATCAAAACGAATTTATTTAGCCTAAATTATTCTTTATATACTTTTCTCTAACCTCACACAATTTGAAAGCTCTAAGTTAAAAAAATTCTAGAGTTATTTAAGCTTTTATATCCATTTTATTCACATCCCAATGGCAAATGAAAACTTTAATATGACTTATCTCACAATCAGAAAGAAAAAAAATAACTAGTTTGTTTTCATTCAAAATTCTTAGGCATTTTCTGCTGTACCAAATGCTTTGATATTTTTCCTGACTTTTATTAGTAATACATGTAATGAAAGTTAATATGTATTTTTAAATCAAAACAATACTTACATTATTTTAAAGTAATTGAATTTAGAATTAATACATTTCTTAAGGAATTTTCAATAAGTATTCATAAAAAAGAGTATTTTACAAGTTTTTATTTAGTTCAACCTTGCCCGTTGTCTGTCGGTCTGTAATCAAATCTTGCAAGTTAAATTTGATCCACTTCCCGGTTTCCGATTGAGCTGAAATTTTGTATACGCGTTTAGTTTGGATGACAATGCATGTTTTCACCTATTTATATTACGATATCATAATTAGTTAAAAAGATATTAATTAAAGTAATTTGTTCGGTAAGAATCTTGCAACTCTCCAATTTTGAAGCTGATGTCTTCAACCGATTAAACTGAAATTTTGTATACACGTTTAGTTTGGATGCATGCTTTTGACCATTTATATTTCGATATCGAAATTAGTTAAAAAGATATTAATTAAAAACCCTTTTCCCTTGTTAGCTTTTTATTCTGCCAAGCATCTTATCGGATTGAGCTTAAAGAAGTTCCAATTTTTTAAACTTTTTTAAAAACCCATCTTATTTTTTCTATCAAACTGAGACAAAAAAAATAATTACATAATCGGAAAGACCATTTATTTTGCCACAATACGGTGTAATTCTTTTTAAAAAATTATGATATTTTCTATTCCTTACGATTTTTTCTAAAATGAGTCAAAATCGATGCATTTTCATTAAAATGATTTCTAAATCGTTCCGTATGAATTTTTTCGTGTTAATGAATCGATATTCTGCATTAAAAAGTTCAGGCTTTTCTCTTTAGAATCAGCCATTTAAAAAAAGAAAACTTTTTTTTACGTTTTTCCAAAAGAATGCTCAAATATTTTTAATACAATATTTAAAAACTTCGTCATTTTTAAAAATAATTGCACGAAACATTTTTTCGTTTATAGAATAGTATCCAAATTCTGCACAAAGATTTAAAAAATTGGTTTAAAGTTACGGATTTTAAAATTTTTTTTTGTGTTTTTCGTTTTTAAAATATGGTATTATAGTATTTATCTGCATAGATAAACAAGTAAATTAAATAACTTGATCTGATTGAATTTAATTTTTAAAATTTTCAAACTAAGTAAATACGAGTATACTTAAATTTCGCGACAAGCTTTTATATGATAAATTGTGTAATGACGTTATCAGTTGATAGCAAAAAAAGTTTTAAAAGAAAACTTTATTTTATTCTTTTTAGAGCATTTAAATAAAAGCTTGTTTTTAAGAAAGTTTTTTTACTTTTAAATTATTACAAATATCAGCCATGTTATATCCCAAAACTCATACCGACTTCTGTTATGCATAGTTCGATGTACTTGTAAATCAAATTTCATGAGTTAACGTCAATTGTTTTAAAGGGAGTAGCATTTAAAAATCACTTCATAAATTTAAAAACTTTTTTCAAATATTAAATGATTAGCTTTTAATGATATTTTGAGTCCGAAAAATCTGTTTTACATAATACATAAACATAGGGGGAAAACCCAAAACATTTTGAAAATCTTCGAATTGAAAATTTTTGTGTAAGTCCCTTAAAATCAAATCGGATCTATATTAGAGCTATCGGGGATGGACAGCGTAATTCTGGATATAAAGTGAAGAGAACAACACCTAATCCAGTATTCTGCTGTCTAATCCTCCATACGAAGCCACCGTGAGGACTTTAAGCATTTACAGATTTAAAACATCACCTCTTTTATACAGCGGATCTTAAAAAGTATCAACGCGTGAAATTATGCTTACAGCTTATTGGGTGTTGTAAAAATAAATTAATGTTTGATTTGATGCTAAAATCTGTAGATCAGAATCGGATGGAATTTACAAGAATGATATGTTAGTAAGAATGCATGTTTGGTTATATTCATGCAAAAATGGCCCAAATTCATATAAACAAATATACACTTGATTTAAAAGTACGTGGATAAAATAAGATTATTTTTAATTTCGAAAACATTTCGTAGGATCTTAATATTAGAACATTTTTATCTCCGAACAATTTTACAAATTTAATCTACGTTTTACAAGCAGAACAACAAGAAAAAGTCTATTGTCAGTTTTGAAATCAATGAAGAACACGTGATTGCATTAATCACGTGACCGTCTTGCATTAAGCCTATTACATTGCGTTCACTTTCACGTTGCCACATTTCAATTACCTAAATATTAACAAAAAGTTTAAAGAGGAAAAGGAAAATAATTACTCAAGAATTCCGAGTGAAATGTTTCCTTTATGTTAAAACTGTAACTTTTTTTTCTTAAAAAAAAAATGAACAGCCTTTTGTATTAGTATAAAGTCAGTTATAATACCTAAGGAAGAATCTTCCTCGAAAGATATCAGTATTCAGAAAAACCACATCATTATTTATAATGCAGCCCCTAAAGTGATGCCTAATTTTAAGAAATAAGAACTAATATAAATTATTTATATTAGTACTGTCTTTCCAGGGGTTTTACACGTAATTCTGAAAGAAAATGTAGTAATCAAAAATCAAATTACTTGATATCTATCCTATGCAACATAAATCATTTTTTAACAATGATAATTATGAAAACGGAAACTGTGTGGACGTAAAGTTCAGTGAATCGTAAAAAACAAAAAATAAATCCTTATAACAAAGAATATTAGTAGATTTGATTATGGTAATTATAATGCTTTAATACAATGTTCTGTTTGAGAAGTATAGATAATTGTTCATCATTCTTTTTAAAGGAAGTGCCACGTTTCAACACGGAATGCGTCCGATTCCATTGTCTACATTTTGACGACGTATTTCCCGCATGGGTAATGTTCAGCCCTATTCCACTTTATTTGTATATTATTAAACATCATGTTACAATTGTTTCGGGTGTCCCGTGCTATGACTATGGCTTGCGTCACAGAAAATGCCTAGTTCTTAAGTCAAGATACTGTCATTTCTAAAACTTTTTTTCTGCCTTGTACTACAAGAATATTACAGGAACAAGGGAAAGGGATATGTAAGATATGTTTAGCATAATATTCAACATTTGAAGGAAATTTTGTTTAGCTGGACAGTAATTTTACATTTTGCAAAAAGAGTATTGTTTCAGTTAAAAAAAAATCCATGAAAATATATATATACCCAATAATAATAAGAAAAAAAAATCAGAAAAAGAAATTAATCATGAAAACGTTTAACAAAATTGCGGTCTATTGCTGTCAATGATATTGCTTTCTCAGTCACCTCTTGAACGACAAGTGGCCACAGTAGCCGTATTGGTTATGGTCACAGACTCGTGGGCAGCGTGTTATTAGTTCGTGCGCTATTTAGTAGTGCGCTATTAGTTCGTGCCCTCCATGTAGAGGGGCTGATGCACGGTAAGTCTGTTGAGGCTCAAAGTACTCCCGTTGCCGGGGTGTGGAAATTTGGAGAAGGGGATGCCAGCTTAAGTGGCGTCCCCTTCACTTGACCTTGATTCAAAATTACGAGATCCATCACTTACGGCCTTTGTGATGGTTTAGAGAAAGACGTTATTGAAATATTCACTCATTTGAATGACAAAGTTAAGCATTTTCTCAGGGAAAAAACCAATTAGTAGATATTTGATTTATTTAGAGTTTAATTGTCTTATGTTAATGGAATTTAAATTATGAAGTAACTTTCTCCTTTGCAATAAACTAATTTAAATTAATAATGAAATGATCCTATTTTTTCCAACAACGTCATCGAGGTAGATTCCTTATACCACCTTCATCCATAGACGTTTTGAGTGTGTTCTACAAAAAGGCTTTTCAAACAGAATGGGGCACTATTGTCTATTAAAAAGTTTTTCAAACAAGCATCTTTGTCCAGGGGACATGGTCACGAACCTAAAGGCCAGCGTTATCGAGTCTCAGGTTCGAGATGCCACTGAAAACTCGTTGCTTAGAGAAGATAATAGAAGTTAAAATCTGTCATAGCTCAAATTTTTCTCGCTGGCGTGGTGTGAAAGATAAGGGAGGGGTTGCCAGCTCAGGTGTTGTCTTCGTCGCTTGACCAGGGTTTAAAATTGCGAGGTCCGTCACTAATCTTTCACATAGATTTAAATTAAAAACTAATGTCAATTGTCTGTGTTAGTGTAATAGAGATACGGGTCACTATGCGTTTGTTCCATTGCAGTTTTACCAAAAATTATCACTTTACTGAGCCCACCGATATATCCCTGTAAATTATGGTTAAGCTCTTAAGTTAACAAAACTATCTGTATGATTCGTTATTTGTACACATTTTTGTTAAACATTCCATTTGAGACACAAGCAAGTGTCTTATAACATTGCCAAACTGTTATCATAGCTTCTTTCAATGAAAATAAACTCTTCAGAATTATGTTTTGGGGGTATAGACATACCATTTGTGCCAATAATTAAAATATATTCATGATTTTTATCATACTGACTCATTACGAGCACGTATCGATTACAAAATTGCAAAAAAGTGGTGCTTCAGCTATATTTTATCCTAAATTAGAGTGAGAGTGATTCCCAAAGTAGTCTATATAGGACCCCGGGGGTCTATGACGATCTGCAAGAGATCCGCGTTAGCGGAAAATAATTTGGGGGTCCATGAGGTGTAAATGGGTGTCTACAATAGTAGTTCGCATTAAACCAGATCGTAACTTTAATTTTAAAAGAAAATTTAATCAAGTGGAAACCAAATTTTATCAATTTAACAAATTTATGTATTAAATTTAATGAGTGTAATTTGCAATTACAAGGTGAGACAACATAAGTTTTTTTTTTAAACAAGGACCATCGCTTCAGCGTTATACGTGTTATTTATTCCGAATTATTGAATACCTTGAGGCCGCTGCCTACCTTTAAAGTGTCGTTTTTCGCCTACAGAAGGCATTTTTTTTTTATTTCAAAATCTTATAGTTTGAACATTTTCTTTCCAAAACAGTTTTTCTTTTTCCTTTACGCGAAATGGAAATATATATATACTTATAGTGATTTTAAAAAACATCACTCTCTATGCAAAAGGTCAGTAAGATAAAACTTTAAATGAGTTTTTCTCAATATTATGTTTTCGAAAGAAACTCTTTACATGATATCTTAAGAACCAAAACAGATAACCTTTTGAAATTTTGTGTGGGGTATTATTATACTATTTTTCAAAAAAATGGACCATAATTTTTGTTGTAGGTTAAATTTTTTTTTTCTTTTTGGGTTAGTTTTATAAAGAAAAAATTTAAACAAATATCAAAATTTTCATATTATTATGTATAATTGTCTGTAATTTTTTTGTATTTTAATTTTTTTTAGAATTTGGTTCATTTTGAAGACACCGTAATATGTATTTGGATAAAAAAAAATTATGATAATTGTATCAGACATTTTCATACAGAGTTACCCGTTTACGTAAAATTTTGGTAAAATTTCCTTGAAAACAACCAATTTTTCTAAAAGTACAATATTTATTTAAAATTTTTTATGTATTTACATATATTTTCTGTTTTATTTTTCTTCCTAAAAACACTCAATTTGTTTCAAAAATTTGTTTTTATAAAAAAAAATTGGGTCCGAAGGTAGGCAGTCATCTTGAGAAAGGTTTTAATTGCTTTTCGTAATGAGAAAGAGTTTCAGCACGGTTGCCAATCTCAAAATAATAGTAATAATAATAATAAATAAATAAATAAAACAAAAAAAGAGAAAGAGAGAGAGAGAAACAAAATGAGTGGATAATACTAACCAAGGAGATTTAGAGTTAAACACCTAAAAATTGAAAATTTTATTTTTAAAGCCCCAGATTCATCCTTCCCATGAAATCATTTTTTTCATGCTCAGTTATTTTATATATTAATTAAATTTTTATTTAATTACAATAGTTAACATGTGTCTGAAATTTTAATCACTTTTCTTCACTACAGTTAGAAATTTAAATCTTTTAAAATTGTTCTATACCAACTGTCAAATATAGACATTTAAGTTGATAAATTTGCAAAAACTCAATATTAGGAAAGCAGGGGTCTACCCCAAAAAAAAAACATGGCAAGGGGGTTTATGAGACAAAAATGTTTTTGGGAACCTATTTCCTAAGCGAATGCAGAATTTCAATAAGTGACACAACTTCTACTTTGACATCTCATTGGGTGGCTGCGGTAGCCTAGCGGTCAAGGTTACGGACTCGTGGCCGACGAGTCATGAGATCGAGCCTAGTACCACTGAATACCCTCGTCACTTGACCATGGTTCAAAATTACGTGGTCCGTCGCCAAAAGCCCGCGTGTAGCTGAACAGTGCGACGTTAATATTCAATCAATCAACCACTGAAGACCCACCTTGTAGGGAAGCAATGCACGTTAAATCTATCGCGAGAGCTCAGACGTCCACCCATTGATGTGGTGTGGTAGTTAGGAGAGGGTGCCAGCTCAGTTGTGATCCTTATCACTTGACCATGGATCTAAATTGCGAGATCCGTCGCTAAAAACCCTTGTTGAGCTGAATCTAGCGACATTAATATTCACTCACTTGACGTCATCGGGGATCACAATGATTAAGTGCTTTATTAATTTCGCACTATAAAGCAGCATGAGGGCTATTGTCGACAGACTCGTAATTCTGAACCCCGTTAAGTGACGTAAACGACACCTTAGTTGCTCCCCCCTCCAAAGTACCAAACTATGACAAGGGAGGACTGATTCACAACACGCATAATCTCCTCTACACGGCAAGTCTTCAGCCGTACTAGGGATCGAACTAATGACACGTAAACCTAGAGTTCCCAACCATAACTACTTGGCTACCGCGGCCAGTCGAGAATCTTAGTAGAGAAATAAGAGAACCGCCATTTTGACACCATTGTATGGCCGAATCACAGTGATCAGCGTTGAAACGTGATGTTCCTCAAATTGAAAACTTCACGTAAACGAAATTTTACTAACCAGGTCAACTAGTAGTTTTATGCTTAAGGTGTCAGCAAACACATAGAATACGAAAATCAACTTGTATATGAAGCTATTGTCAAAACAAAACACGAAATGCAGCGAAAATGTTGATTTTATTCTTAATCTCTTCAATTTGAAATGCGAATGTAATTTTTAAAATTTTATTTTGATGTCTTTTTAAAGCGCACTCTAATTTTACTATTTTGATATATATCCTAAGAAACATTTCAAATAACGCCACAATGGGCTGACCGTAATTCGTTGTTGCCTTTTAAAGATAAGCAGACACCATAATTACTTTTTTATTATTCAATAAATAGAAAAAGTTTCGTTTTGGCAACTAGATGGCGATATCAGCTGAAATTGTGAGAAATACAAACATCTTTGCTTAGTAAGATGCTATAATCGTATTCAAGGAGCATCAAACTTTTTTGCTTTTTTTTTAAAAAAATTTAACAATAATTAATTATTTAGTTCTTTTTTGGGGAAAAAACTGAATAGTTAATTTTAGCGTGGTAATGTATTATGTATTATATGAAAGAGAATACCAAAACAATGAGATCAATAAAAGAAAAACACTGTTAAGCGATTATTAAAAGATTTTACGAGATCAGAATTTTAAATGTAATCTCCAAAATCCTGTAAACAGGGAAGCACAATTTTTTTTTTATCTTAAATGAAATCGAAGTTGTAAAAATTCGTACACACTTTATAAGGTTGAAATTAATGATTTTTTTTCCGTTGCAATAAATTGATTGCGCTCTGATTTTATATTGATACTCCAGATTAATTTTTATGTACAAATTCCTTCTCATGAGCCTATAAAGTATTTCTTATAACTATGACCCATGTTACTCTGAACTCCTGCTCGATTTTTATCCTTTAAGAACCTGAAAATGCATATAGTCAACCCTCCTATAACGCAATGAGTGCGTACCGCGTTATGTGGAAAAACCGCGCTATAAGAAACTCGGAATTGATACAAATCACTTTATTCTTACCGCGTTAAATGGAGACCAATAAAAACCTTTTTGGCGCGATTCCTTAATCATTTTGTTTTGTCTACGCCATGCCTCAGTGCGCTCCGCTTTTAAATTTATTCCTCGATCAGTGTATAATCACTACTTTTTGTATTTCATAATAAAACTAGATTGCGAAGGGAGAGATGGTGGCAAGATTTTAACATAAAATAAATACAACAAAAAGTAATATTAATGTATTACACTTCCAAATGTGTAAATTATTTACCCTATTTTAAGCGTTCATTACACAAAATTTGTAATAATGTGTTACTTTTGCAGAGAAGAGATCCCGCGGGGGAAAAAAACCCAAAACAAAAAACTAACACTAATATACGTTATCCCCATGGCAACCACATTATCGCACGATAAAAATATCAAAGTAACGTTGTTGAACGGAAACCGCGCTGTAAGAGTACCGCGTTATAGGAGGGCTGTCCTAATTTCAGCACCGCGTTCTGAGAGTACCGCGTTATAGGAGGGTTGACTGTATATACTTTCATTTTTTTATATATGGATTTATTCGTCCTAGAAAAAGGGGGGAAATAAGCGTCTTAGTTTTAATGCAATTATCTTTTGAGATATAAATCAACAAATATAAAATAAAGATAAGTTCTAAAAATGAAAAAAAAAAAAAAATCTCTTTAACTAGTTTTTACGATAGTCTATAATGAATATTTGTTTGTCAAAGAATGTGAAAACTCTTTTAGATGTTCAAGGTAGCATATTATGTTTCCTCCCCCTTTCTACTGGTTCATTACTAAGGACTTATAATTAACCACATCGCTTCTTCTTGGACACAACATTCGCTAACATTACATTATTGGTTTGCATCAGCAAATTTAAATTGGGCCTTTTAAATTTATTTAATGAAAAGTCTATTTTTTGATAACTTAAGCGTTTGTAAAACTTGATTTGTTTCATTAACAACGCAATACATCCTCATAATACAATAGCAAATGTAAGATATGGTACCGAATTTTCCAAACTTTTAGGAATCTATGTTAGCAAATTATGGAGACGGGGTTGCCATGTGATCCTGGTCACGAACTTCTAATCGATGTGTTTTTGTCGAGTCTTGGTACCACTAACGACCCCTTCCGTGTACGTGGTACAACGTCGAGACTCAAAGTCCTCTCGTTGGAGTTGTGTAATTATTTGGAGAATAGTGCGCCAGCTCATATTTTATCATCAGATAAAGAAATACTTCATAAATTGTTAATTCCGTATTCAACATTATACTTTTATGGATAGTTTTTAAAGTCTCTCTTGAAGTGCATATGCATAAAAATATTTAAGTAAATATATTTAACATGAAGAGGGCCATAAGAAACCTCTAAATATTTCAAAAGAGAGATCAAGATTATTTTTTTCTTCGATGCGTTTTTATGGTTGAAACTGAGTAATTGAATTTTTTTAAATTTAATAAATTATTACTAAAATAATCTATTTTCCTTTTTTTAGTTCCTAAAACACTTTATTCCTCTTTCTTTATTGATATATATGACACAAATGTAAGAATATGATTATGTTTTCACACACAGATAAACAAATGCGTTTTTAATATAATTTGTCTCAGTTTCATAAACATCTAATAAACATGGTTTAAAATAAACACATGACAGCTTACACGAGTCTGGAAATATCGGTTTTCAGAAAATGTTTTTAGTACCTTGCAGAGTAAGGAAAAAGTGTAAACTGTGAACGTGATAAGAAATTTAACTATCCAATGTTAAATGAAATATTCTGGGACAATAATTTATATCTATCCACAAAAGAACAATCGTATCTCTCAAACTACTAAACTATTTGTGTAAGATTTTAAAATTTAAAAAAAAGTATTTTATTACCTATTTTGTCTATAAAGTACATCAAGATAACTGACCAGGAAGAGTTAATACTTTAGTTTCGGTTTTAAAGATTTCGTAATGACTATAATTTATAAAATTATCAAAACTTATGATATTTAAAAGAAACATTCATACCGAAATTATTATTTTATAAATTATCTTTTTTAATATCAGTAATGGGAATACATAATTGTATAAATGACTTACTCAATGAATCTACAACAGTGCTTCTCTCAAACTTTCAATATTCGCGACCCAATATTCAATCATCATTTTCATCGCACCCTCTCTCCATACAATAACAATGTATTGAAATCAATAATACTATACTATTGCACTAAAGATGCAATACGAATTTAATCTCTTATGTGCCACCGGCGTATGTAAACGTCTCTCTCAGCCAAAGCATTAATTTTCTGGACGTATATATACGTCTTTCTGAAGTACGATCTTTTCTGTAGACTGCTATCCTAAATTATTCCGAAAGCTTTGGAATGCAATAAAAGGACCTTGACAGTGTTTGCGAAGGATTTACTTATTTCAGAGGATTTGCTTATTTATTCCTCTTCCTCCTCCCAAAAAAAACATCTAATTACGCGCAACTACGTGGTAAACGGTGGCATTGGGGAGCGAATCGCGTAACTTTTAATCGGCAGTTAAGGAATTAATTATAAACCGTACAAAAATTACCAAGATAAGTGTTAATACAATCCCATGGGGTCACTGGTAATTATATATCACACTTGTTCTTAACTTAGTATTGTTAAGATAATAATAAAGTACACACACAATGTGTAGTACTGATACATTTATTAGTGTATTAAATCCGTGTAAATGTGTATTTTATATTTTATTATATCAGAAAACATTTTGTTTGTTTACTTTCAGTAATAATTTTTAATAATTTTTTGAATAACTTGTTTCGACTTTTCAATAGGCTCGCGCCCCACAGTTTGAGAAACTCTTGATCTATATTGTAAATAAAAGTTACACACAGAATTCAAAAGTTTAATTACGAAGCTGTTAAAAAGAAAATTGATCGTTTAAAGTCTTTTCTTTTCTTTTTTTTTAATCCAGATGATTTGATGGAAAAATTTCTTTATTTTTTTAAAAAGTTAGTGAGCATTTATTAATTTTGCCCTCTAAAACAAAACGAGGGCAATTGGATCTCGTAATTTTGAATCACTGTCAAGTGACGAGGACGACACCTGAGCTGGCAGTTTCCTCTCCAAACTTTCCAAACCACGTCAAAGGGAAGGAGGTGAGCTTCGACAGATTTAACGTGTAGCAGCCCTTTCACACGGAGAGTCTCAATGGCAACAGGATTAAATACGGCCGGCTACGAATCTGACCATGGCTACTAGGCTACCACAACCTCATTTTTTAAAAAAGATCGACTCTTTTCATATCCTCTTTAAGAGCATCGTTTCAAAAGAACTAAAAAGATTATTCAGATGAATTTCTGGAAAAGAAGATAACATAAAATGAAACAAAATTCAGCTTTCAAAAATTAAAATTTTTGTTTTGAGTATACAGAATATACAACTATAATGTGTTTTGCCATGTAGCTGAAATCTCAAACGTGTGTTTTTCTTTGACAGCATTGTAGAGGTGTTTATTATAAATAATTTTTAGCATATATATATATATATATTATATATATATATATATATATATTAATAATAAGTTTACTAACTACTGCAACATACAAAAAATTATTATTATTATTTACGACTCTTATAGATTAAAGATTTGCGTGAAGTTTTCATGGGCAAAATAACTTTGAATTGTATTTTTACAAATATGTTTATAGTCTGGAAAGGTAAATAAACAAAATTTACTTAATAAAAAACAATAAAATTTTTAATTACTTTATATGCAGGGTGTCCGGGCTTAGAGTATCCAAACGTTATGGTTTATTATTATGGAACTACCCATCAGAATGTAATGAACTGTTCATCCGTGGATCGGAAACACCTCCGAGATTTTTTGGGTCTAGTCCGATCGTCCGCACTTGCCCGCATTATTTAGCACAATCACATACGATAAACTTGTTACATAGATTTTATTAGTAAAGATGTGGACGCGCGTCATAGCAAAAGATGCAATACGCACTTTGTTGTATCAGTCATGCGTGCACAGCGACGTGTTCGAACAGAATGGAATGTCGATCCTCCGACATCAAAATCTATCCACCAATGGAAAAGAACTTTAAAGGAGAGGGGAGCTTTGGTATCTCAAACTGGCAAGTATCCTTAAGTTTTCGTGATAGAAGACACTGTTGATAGTGTGTGTAATTCACTTTGTGGCGTGTAGGAGTCCTGATAGGTCTATTAGGGAAGACAGCAACGACATTCCATTCCCTTCGAACACATCTCTGTACACGCGTGACTGATTAAATTCTGTTAACCATAGTAGACACTGCACCTTTTGCTGTGGCTTCCACATCATCACTAATGAAATCAGTGTAACAAATTTATTGTCTGAAATTGCCGAATAATGTACGCGCGTGTGGCTGATCGGACTAGACCCAAAAAATCTCGGAGGGGTTTCCAATCCACGGAGGAGCAGTTTATTGCTTTCTAATAGGTAGTTCCTTAAAAATAAGACAGGACTTTTAGATATTTTATGCCCGGACACTTTGTAAGCCTCTCTCAATAAAGACCTATCACGTAGTCAGTTCTTCTGACATATCTTCGTCAATTCGCCGTGGCTGAAAATTAAGGCGACTCGGTATTGATCTAAAATGATTGAACTACCGTTTTTTTATTTTTATTTAATCGCATTATTATCTTACGATTGATATATCATTTTTGCACGTCAGAAAGTTAGAAGTTGAATAAATCTTCATTTGGAAAATGTAAATTAACAAATGAGGCAATTCGACCACACACCCTTTTTTTTTAAAAAAGGTTTTGGTAAAAATTTTTTTTATTTAAATAAAGAAATAATAACTAAAGAAAAAGAAGGTGTAATATATAAAGCAGGATATTACCAAGGCATTACAATAATGTAATTTTTTTTTTTTTGTGAAATCTATGATTGTTAAATTTTTGAATTAAGGCATTTTATATTAATAATTTCATAATTTCAGTTCTTATTTCTCATATATTTTTTCATACGATTATAATACTTCTATAATATGTAAAGAGAAAAACTAAAATATCTGTCATAACAGAAAAAAAACGTTTAACATTTTTTTTTAATTTTCCTGTGCAGTTAATACTCTCAAAAAATCGATCATTTGTAGAAATGTATGGGTTGAAAAAACACGAAAATGCAATTATTTTAAAGAAAAACTCATAACTAATGTCTTAAAGGGTATTTAAGTTTATTCAAACTTATTATAATTATTTTTTCAAAATTATAAACTTTAAAGTGGTTTTTCTCAGTTTGTGTTTTTTCCGTATGTTAGTGCATTCAAAATGTTACTCCTTCCACAATTATTTACCAATCACTTTCATTTTTTCCCTGCGTGTTATATATAAAACATGTAACAAAATCAGGAATCCCTTTTGCTGTAAACTGAATACTTTTTTAAAAAAATTAAAGTGTAGGAGAAATTGCCTTTATCGTTGAATTTTAGCATGCCTATCAACCTTTTATTCTTTTTCTCCAAAACTGATTAAGTTATATTAAAATTGATCCCTAAAGTGTTGCTTAGAACATCCTTAAGAGTATCCCCAAAAAATTTAAGGTCAAAAATTAATAATTACGGAAGGAGTAAAAGATTTAATATTTTCTAAATTTTCTTCAAAAAATTTTAATTTTTAAAATTTTGAGAATAATATGTGAAAAATTTCTTCTCGTATCATTTTCTTGAATAGAAACTTTATACGAAATGCTAAAATATAATTTTTAAATACATAAATAAAAAAATTGTTTAAAGGGTGCCGAGTCCTCTTAAGATGTCCGAAAGAGAAATAAAGAGACAGAAGGAAGAAGTAATTCAGTTTTAATTTACACTCGCTTCCCCCCACACACATTGATTACGATAAACTACAAATCTGGATTACACACATTTATATTTGTTTTAAACGAAGTTGTGCTACTTGGATTTAATATTCCTTAATTTGAATTAATATAGTTTTTCTTTTTTTAATCATTGTTATCTTTATAGCCGAGTGAACACGGTTGCGACCTCATGACCAGCGTTGTTTCCATCGAATCATCTATGGAATCGTATATTTAAGCATCTTTACACAATAATGAAATTTGAAATTTTATCTAAGTTTTACAAGTAGAATTATAAGTACAAGTTAGTTTAATGCCAGTTGTGAATTAAGTCCCAAACACGGGATTGCCTTTATCATGTGACCTTGTGAGGGATTGTTTCCGCCCTCTTGCCCGCCTAGAAGTGTGGGAGGAAGGGAGGAATCACAGACCATATTCAAAAACAATCTATTGATCTCACAAAATAGCAACACTGATTCAGTTAGTTACAACGAGAAGAGATGCTCTCAATATAAATAAAATGTGGATTAACAGTGAGATACACGAATTATGAGAAGACTATCAATATCGATCCTTTTGTTACAGCTGCTATCTTACTTAATTTAACACTAATTCAGTTTTATTGTTCAATCATCACTTTAATTATTTCATCTATCAACTATTTGAAATACTCTATAAAATGTTATAATTCCTGATCAGTAACAATCTATTCTATCTCATCACTTTCTCTCTCTTCCTCTCTCTAGCTAGCTTGAAAGCTTAAACTATATAAAGCAAACTAAACTTAAATATCACGGTGTCCTCTTCGAAGGGTTGGTTGTGAATAAACGCTAATTGATAGTCTAAAGATTTCCCAAGAGGATTTATTGAAAGTGCGTGGCGAGATCCATCACAACCTCCATAAATTGAGCCTATTACTTTTTAAAAGGGGTCTCAGGGGCGTTAAATTTTTCTAGAGGTCTGAAAAAATAAACAATTTTCAAACAGGTATAATTCATTTAAAATTAAATTTAATGATTCGAATCTTTTACACATTATTTATAAAAGAATGGGGCTTCAGAAAAATATAAAATGTTTAAAATATAATCATAATTTTAAAAATCATAAGCATATGAAAATTCTATGATAAATATTAAGTATTTTTTGTGTTCCTTTTTGAAAATTGTTTATATATTCAGACGTCTAGAAAAATTTAACACCCCTGAGACCCCTTATTGTTCCTAAAATATTTTTTTTTAAAAGTAAACTTAAAACTCCATTAAAAAACGTTAAATCTTTACTTTTATACAAATACTTAAATTTAATAGTTTTGAATTGTTTAATGTTTGATCTCGGTCATTGGCAACACAATTTCGTGTTTTTTGTTCTTGCCCCACTCTGGATGTATTGATAATTTCACTCTATGTATCAGAGTAACTACTCTATGTATCAGTTACTCATCAATTATTCTCGTGATTATTGTTTTTATCTTGTTTGTAAAAACGAGTAATATAAAAAATTAAATTTTCTAGTCCATTCCTACTTAGGTCACAAAGAAAAAATTTATTTTAGTTACTTTTTCTTAAATAGTTACAATTATAAACGTGTATATACATATGACAGAATCTCACTATTGAATTACAAAACAGAAAGCGATTTTCCATTTCCCTTTCTATATATATATAGGGTGTTGGACTACTTTTTTAGTTTGTTACTCTATTTATTCGTTAATAAAATTTAATTCTACCAATAAAATAGTAAAGTGAAAAGAGATCACATTCTCAGAAATTGGGCCATCTCAGGCCGAATTCGAACCTACGACCATTGGATTAGAAGTCCAACGCGCTATCCATTGAGCTACAGGGACACAATGAGCGTTTTTATTTTTATATAGGGTGTTGGACTATTATTTTTGTTTCTTACTATTTATTCATTAATTAGATAGAAATAATGAATTATTATTTGAAAAACTGTATTAACATCAAACGTCATCCACTACAAGTATAAAAAATGTATTTGAACTTGAGTGGATGAATAGGAAGCATTTTATTAACAAATTGAAAATTTGAACAAGATATATATATATATATATATAGGGAGAGTGTGAATCAATAGAAGGAATTAAATAGCGTAATGTGTGTTTAGTAGTCATTGGATTCAACAGGAGAAATAAGTTCTGTATATATATTGTACAGTTTCTACTAATTATATATTATTATAACCGAATTAAAGCAATTAATTTAGAATATTAAAATTGTAATTAAATTATTTTTTTGATTATTAAATAGATTTAACGAAATTTATTTTTATTACAGACTAAATTCAGACATGCTATATAATGTAATTTTTGCAACTCTCTTCTATCGGGGGTATTAAATTCTGATTAATAATTAATAATTATATATTTCTAGATTAGTAAAAGATATCTTATTACATGTAAATAAATGGAAGTTATTATTGACACAGATTAATATTATTTAGAACATTATTTGAGACTGCTAAGCAAAATGTAACTTAATCCACATAAACAACTTGTAAGTAATATTTTTCTATTAGTGCATATATTTGCAGAACTAAAATGCAGATGAAAAAGACAGACTCCTAACTGAGATAATGACCAGCATTTATTTCAAAAGATTTTAAATAAAAGCTACAAAAACTGACAAGTAACAAACGCAAAAAAATATACAAATACATGAAAGAATATGAAAGCGTATACAAAGTGAAAAAGTCATCTTAAATACTGACACCAAAATTGAATCTAATGGAAGAGATCCAAGATTATATATATAAATAATAAAAAATGACCATAATCCATATATATATACAGTTCATAAGACATTTAGCACAGAAAACAAAATATTAACATTCTCGAAGAAGGATAACACAAAATGACAGTCTTTGTAATATATTGATTTAAAAAAAATTACGCTTCATGTATTTACAAGATATTATAAAAATAAAGCCTCAGAATTTTCTTATTTATTATAGTCAGATAAAGTACTTTTTTTACTTAAGACAATAATAATTATATCATTATTTATTAATTTAATAAATAAATTTATAAAAAAAGTATATATATTATTTACATAAAAAATTAATACTTTTATATATTTTGGAATTTTATTTTTGCATGTGTTATAATCGCGCGTATGTATGTATGTATGTAAAAATTATATCCTTCTGAAATGTTTATCATAAAATAGAACGCAGTCATCACATTATGCTTGAAAAAGGAACTCACACATAGTCTCGGGGGTGTGCTTGCCATGCAAAAAAGAATAATTCAAGCGAATACAATTAATAATCCCTATAAATGCTTTCTTTGGCAAATTGCAAGTAGAAGCTCACCGACACTTAATGCTTTCACAAAGACTAATTTTTGGGAGAGGATTCAAGTTAGAATCCAAATTTCAGGTTTAAATTAGTGTACTGCTCGTTGTCCAAAACACGTTGAGCAATTTCTTTGGTCTCTGGAATGGACAGCAGGCCTCCGTATTCTTTAGGGAGAACACTTCGGTCCACATACTGATACAGTTCCTCGAGGCTTGAAAGGATTGTGACCTATAAATAAAATAAAATAAATTATATAAGGATTTTTTCTCAGTTGGCTTTTAATTCACTTCAGAAAAATTTAATACACTGTAAGGGGTCTGTCTATTCGCGTACTTCCTACTAATCCTCTTGAGGAAAAACCGTTTCTTTAAATATTATTCTATTGAAAACTTTCTCCCGAAGAAGAAGACGTGAATTATGCAAATCAAAGCTTATATTTAAGCATTAACTTTCAGATTCGAAGGAGAGAAAGCATAGAAGCTAAATGATAGCAGTTAGTGATTTACGTTAAGTAGTAGAAAACTGGTCGAGAATGATTCGTAGGTTATTTGTTTAATATTTAAGACTGACGATTTAGTCAATTACATATTAAAATTGGATTAGTGTCGATTTGAAATAGATTAAAGAACGTATCTTCGATTATTTGGAATGTGTATCGCTAAGACGTTCTAAGAGTAAGTGATTAAATTTATAATCAAATGTTAATTGTATCGTCTTCCTCGCTTTTGCTCCCATATTTATCTAAAGGTGCGTTTCCTAACTTGGGTTGTTGAGATTTTTTAGGTTGTTGAGATTTGTTAATAAATTGTAATTGTTTTGACTATGGCTAATCTTCCTTTTAACTCTCGTACACTGATGGATGGGACAGCCATCAACACTAAAGTATTTCTACATTTTTAGAAGATGAATGAGTCATTTTGAAACTCTAAAATTTTCGTGTACTTAAGAAATAAAAAAGATTTCTGAAAAAAAAACGCAACTCTCGGTATCCTCAGAATCAGCTTAAAATTTGCTAGTTTTTTAATAAATGGAATAGTTTTGGCGAACATTTTAATTTGTTAATATGTTATTGGAGCTATTCGAATAAGCAATTTTTCATCGAAATACAGGGTGATTGTAATTAAAGTTAAACCTTTCAAAAAGCTGTAAAAAATAAGAACAGCTGCTCAGGATGACTTCAAATTCCAGCTGAGTATGCTTGAAGAAGGAGAAACGTTATAGCATAAGAAAAAAAATTCATTGTCATTTTTTTCCGGCAAAAAATCGAAACAATCAAGCATATTGAACAATATAATTGTTTTAATGTACAACTCATACGAAAGCCGTCATAATTCAATTTAAAATGCCACTTGTAGCCCAATCCACTTTCGTTATGCAGCTTACAGCGCTGTCTATTGATACACTTTGGAATTTTTTTTATTCATTACCGTTTCCACTTTTTTTAAGCATACGAGAATTCAGCTCAAATGTGAAGTCATTCTGACCAATGGTTCTTTTTTTACAGCATTTTGAATGGGGAGAGCTTTAATTATAATCACTCTGTATATTACATATTTTGACTTAGTAACATTGTATTTCACAGTAAACGAAATCAAATATCTCTTATCCTCTGACTAAAATCTCGGCAATATTTAGCATCTGACGAGAGCTTGAATTAAAATGTACTCAAGCGTCCATATTTGGTATTGAGAGCCACCACTAGATGGTGCGGGCATTTGCCGTGTTCCCAAAGGCTTCGTGGCCAATATACAGTCCATTTGCGGAAAAAATATTTATTCCAGATTTAACAGTCTAGATGCTAAGCAAGTTTACATGAATGATCTGTTGAACTGTAACCTTTATAAAAGCTAATTTATATATTTTTGACGTTTTTTTAAAAATACATAACATAAAAGTTTTTTGAGTCTTATTTAACTTCTTAATGAAAAGAAGTTTCGTAATTGACTATATTTTTCCTTTCATAACCATTCCTTCTCCGGTTCACTTTTATTTATCAACTGTTGTACTCCCTAAAATTTGTAAGATTTATCTCGAAATTTTGATGCCAATAATACAATCTTATTCTGCAGGTTAATTATGTAAAATATATTTGTATTACATTCTTTTTCACTTAAGAGTTTTACAATCTCAATATAATGCAACGAATCTCAAATATCATTGAATGCTATAAGGAATTATATAAATGATGCATGATCTATATATCTCTTCTAAAATTCAAATTACAAAAGTTTTTAATGCAACCTTATTTGATTAAAAATTTTAAGTGAATACAACATTCTACACAAGTATTTTTTTTTAATATCACACATTTATATTTCAAATTTCGTACGTATGTTTATTAGATTTGATAACTTTGATTCAGATAATTTTAAAATATTAAGATCCATTAATGAATTTAATTAGAATATGTTTATCCATTTATCAATATGAAGCATAATGGATTTTTGAAACTGAAACATTTGCTACCGTAATTCTCACATTACTTTGAAATAAAAATCTTTGCTTACCCTGTTCTTGAATTTTTCCTTCATCAATTGCTTGAGGATGCTCCACACTGTGCTTACCATAGGCAGGCAGTTTACGCAGTAAGCTATCTTAAATCTTCCTGGGAAGCGATCCTGTAAGGAATTAAAAGATTTTGATGAGAATGTACTCACACACTTCTACATCTAATTTATTATAAAACATTTTCTTTAATTAATTCTATAAAATTGTTTCTGGCCTTTTTCATTAATGTCAAACATCAGTGCTTCTCAAAGTTTTAATACTTGCCACTCAATATTCTATCATAATTTTCAACGCGGCCCCCTCCATACAATAACAATGCATTGAATTCGATAGTACGATGCTTTGACGCTAAATCAACAATACGACTTAAACCTCTTAAATGCCTCCGGTGTATATAAAAGCCTCACACAGCCAGTGCGTAAATTGCCCCGGATGTATTTATACGTCTTTCCGAAATACAATCTTTTCGGTTCACAGCTATCCATAAAATTATTCATATGGCTTTGGAATGCAATAAAATGAACTTGACAGTGCTGCGAAGGATTTACTTATTTCAGAGGAATTTCTTATTTATTCTCTGTCTCCTCCCTCCCCCAATACACCACATACGTACAAAACGGTGGCATTGGGGAGCGAATCGCGTAACTTTTAATATCGGCAGTTAATGGATTATTTATAAACTGTACAAAAAAATTACCAAAATAAGTGTAAATGTTTGAATATAATTTTATAAATAAAAAGCCCGTGAGGTCACTGGTAATTATTAAACTTATTCTTAACTTAGTGTTGTTAAATTAATTATACGATACATTGTGCAGTACTGATACATTTATGAGTGTATTATATCAGTGTAAATGTTTTTGTGACTTTTTTATTATGTCAGAACGTATTTGGGTTTTTTTACTTTCAATAAATTAATAATTTTTTTAAATAATCTTTTGTTTTTGATTTTTCAATATGCTCGCGCCCCCCTCATAGAGTTATCACGCCCCCCAAGGGAGACGCGCCCCGCAGTTTGAGAAACGCTGTCATACATGATTTTTATAAAATATATATAAATGATATATTACAAAAAATGTTAAGTAATACGCTATAATATATTCTACAAAAATAAATCAAGAAGACTCTATTTTTAAAATTTTATTACAGATAAGCATTATAATTAAATGTATTAGTAATTTTTGGTTGAAGGTCTTACGTGAGAAACCTTATTTCCATTATTCAAAAATTTTCATTATTTTTTATACGTTATTAATCTTTTATAATCATAAAACAGTATAAACCTTAATGATGCTTTCTAATACATGCATTTAGTACATTACAATACATTCTTTTCTCAAACCTTTTAAGGCCTTGTGTAAAATATTTTTAAAAATGAAAATTAAAAAAGAAATTTTTGGCTCTTGCTTGTATTACTAAAACTAGACATATTACCCCCTAGGCTTCGATGGGTATTTCATGATGTTGTATGACTAGGTGTTGTTTTTAAGTTATCAAGAGAGAGATATATGTAACTAACCCTAGCATTAAGCTTGCGATCTATTGAAAAAAATGTTTATAGCCCTCGTATTTGATTTAAAAAGGGCAGGTTTGAATTTCTAAAACGGAACTTATCTCTTATGACCCTGTAGCCCCTCAAACCCAGATTCTGATTCCACATAATCCATTTTTAATAATCTCTACTCAACAAAAGAAACACGTTTGCCAAAATTCAAGCCTATTGGTCTAATAGTTCAAAAACGATCAAATCTCTTACGACTCTGTAATCCCTCTTCCTGAAGTCGATTACCAAAAACCGAAGTTATTGAATTTCTGCTCAACAAAAGAAATATGGTTATCTAATTTTAAGTCTGTAGGTCTAATAGATTCAGAGATCTCATAATGAGTGAGTGATTGTAAGAATTCGAATCTAAGCCGCACTATTTTTCCAGTGCTAATGTTACTGAAAATCGTGTGCGGCTTAAAATCAAAGGCAAAACATTTGTTGTATTGAGAAAATGAATTTCCACCCCTTCCAAAAGGAAACATGTAACTGTCCTTTCTGACCACTTGCATCGATGACTTAACTCAATCCCTAGTTCATCTCCAATATTCAAGTCTGTCCTAAACATCATCGTCTGCTCGTATTTAGGAAATTTTTTGTATTAGCATTCTCTCTCTTTTAATCCCCTAAACATCAAATATATCGTTAATAGCATCCAGACGTGTTCACTATAAAGCAAGTATGAAAAGGGAAGCAATTTTATATTCGAAAGAAAAAAACGGAAATAAAGAAGCCACTGAAAATATGACATGGATGAAACAAATATATATTGATGGCATAAGCAAAATGATATAATTTTTGCTCGTAAGTTTCAACAGTTTTTAATAATTCTTTTTCATCCTTCTGTAATGCATTCTTTTAAAATATTGTTGCATGGAAGACGACACCATGTGGAAAAATGGTGACGCTGGCACCCATTCGAAGTCAGCTGTGACAATGGGAGCGAAAATCGTTTTTATTTTTTCTCAAAAACGTTTAGAGAATTGGGAGTGTGGCTTAGAATCGATGACAACATTTTTTCATAAAATCATTTTGAGATTTTAGGCACGGCTTAGAATCGATGGCGGCTTAGATCGAGTAAATACGGTATATATAAATCAAGCTAAATCCTAATGAATTAAAATAAAATTTTAAACATCAAATATATTTTTAAATTTTCCTAAGGGACCTCTATGCAGAATATATGAAAATTTTAAACTATATATAAATTGAATAAGATTTGGTTAAGTTTACTTAGAACAGATTGTTGTGAATAAAGTAGAGTTTCTAACCTGCATGAGATTTGCCAGCATCAAAGTGTTTTTTGGATTACAGAACATCCTGAACTGTTTGAGTGTGAAACCCGCGTAATCCCAAACACCAATGTATCCATTGATTTGAGTAACAGGATTATCCAATACGTATTCCGCAACCAAATTCCCTGCAGCGACGAAATCAGTGAATGAAACTTTATCAGGATTCCATCTGTCTAAAAGCAGAGAAAAAAATGTATTAATTCAGAAAAATTATATTTATAAAACATATATTTCATTTTAAATTATAATGCTAAGAAAAGCAATTTTCAAGGTAAGTTTTGTGAATGTATTAGATGCATTTTAAATAATATATAATTTTGTTAAGAATTTTTGAGATTGTCATTTATTGAATATAATTTCCAAGCTTTCCACTTTAGTGAGAAAAAAAAATGAAACAAAAATTTGATTTAATTATTATTAACGACACTATCCTAAGAAAACTTTTAGTACTGTAAGTTTCTGTATAAACCGATTATTTTTTTTTTAACTTTATAAAGTAAGGAAGTTGTCTTGAATATGGATACTCTAATCTCGGGAAAAAAAGCAGTTTAGGGAAACTTGAGAAAAAAAATTGAAAGAATGAAGAAAAACGAAGAAAGAATATGTTTGCAAAACATTCTCTTTTTATACAAAAAATGCCTCCATAATAATATTTTACCTATTTATTGCTAGGATTTCTATACAGAACCTTAGCTAGAATCTTGGAAAAATTCACATTATTTTCAGAGTTACTATCAATTGAAATAATAACCAGTGTTTTTTGTTAAAATTTCTTTATTTCGATAAATAAAATACGAGTAAAAAGTTCACTCCTAAATTACCTTAAAATCCAGTGTATAACGTGCACTTTTAACCCCAAAAATAAGATCGAAATTTACAGGTGCGCATTATACGCCGGGTATAAAAATGAGAGCTTTAAAAATAAAAAATAGATTAGCATAGGAAGAAATTAAACTTAAGTATATCGAAATACTCTGTTGATTTAAAACAAATGACATTTCTTTTAAATTTAAAGGGCTGTAGTTCTAGAAATACGCTATTTTTTTTCTCAGAATAATATTTCGAACAAATGACTTCAAAACGTAAGAAAATTGCACTCGTACATTTCAGGTTTCTTCGTAAAAAAGGGGGTGTGCGTTATACGGCGAATATAACTAAAAGTTGAAAATTACAGCTTGAAAGTATAGATGCGTGTTATACGGCGGTGCGCATTATACGCTGGATTTTACGGTATGTATTTCAAAAGTCCTATTTCAGACTCTGTACAGAAGTCTTAGGTATACGTAGGCAAGTATTGTAATTATACAAACATTTTCCATGAAAGGAGAATCTTTTAAAAATACGTCATTCGTTCCTCATTTTTTTTCTAAAAGAATCACATTTAAATAATTTTTCCAGTAATACTGTTCTTAAAGCAATTTTATATTCATGTTCTAATTTATATGACACTTAATAACAAAATAAAAACATTTATATATACGCTTTTGCAAAACCACGGTTTCGAATGGAATCAGTCATTTTAAATTGAAGAATCTATTCATTTATTTTTTTTATTCCGAAATATTTAAAACTTGAGCAATTCTCGTTCAAATTTTTCCTGATTAATTCATTCTATAGAGAGATACGACGAAACGAAACGTTTGTGAAAGTGTGTGTTCTTTTATACTTACTGAATCTTATGACATAAATGGCTCTTCCTTTGTGGTCTCGATGTGGTAAAAAGTCGAATATGCAAGCTCTCAGGACTTGCTCTATGCTGCTTGGAGATATGTAGACCCCTGGATTCATTTTGCGGAATTTGTAGTGCTCTCGAATCATTTTAAAAGCTTTCTTGCTGTCGAACTTTCGGCATCTTAAGAAACGCATCAAATAATCGTCGTCTGTTCGGGGCGTAAACTCATTTTGTTCTGTTGAAAGAGAAAAAAATAACTGCTTGAAGAAAAATCTTTTTAAATATTTGTAACAGAAGTAATGATTTATAGAAAGAGTAGAAACGAAGCAAAACAGAATGCATAATATGAGAGCACATAACACTTTATTTCAAAATATACCAAATGAATAATATTATACAGTCATATCTGTGTTTTATTTACTATTCGGAACAGTTTACTGAGAATACCATTAATCTCGAGATATTTGCTAGTTAATTATTAGTATTTTAACACCTTTTTATAAGCTTCACTTGTATACAACGGAATCTTGAACTCAATTTTTACCAACTTTAAAAGGTTTGATGATTTCGAAATTTTTCACTCTTATCTAGGACTGATGACAATACAATAATTTAATAGTTTTGTTCCATTGTCTTGATCAGGATCATCAAGATTAACTATTTCCCATTTTCAGGTCCCATCCCACATCTGGTGACTCATTTCAGATCCCATTTCCAGATTTGGTGACTAAAAGATTAAGCTACAAATTAGTTCGATTAATCATAAAAGGGTGTTTTTTCCTTTTTTTAAAACTGTAATTTATTATATATTTTAATACAAAAACTAGTTATGTTATATTTATTTTCACACTTCTAATGCTAAAAAGAGCAAATATAATATGAAATGAATACCAAGGAGTAATGGCTTTTGTAGAATTTATGATTATTCTCATTTAATATTTCAATATGTTTTACTTTTGGCTCACACACTCAGTGGCGCAACAGTCCATGAGGGCCAAGGCCTACTATGCCCATCTCAGTATACGTAACCTTGGCCACTGAGGTGCATGAACAGATGTCCCGGTCATGTGGTCAGGCTGACGCGAAACCCTCAGTGTTTAGTTCCCAAACACAAGCTTGGTACTCATTTATCACTCCCTTGAAAAGATGTAAGGCTGAGTTGACCTTTCCCAGCCCAGGATTTTAACCACGGACCTGTGGTGCGGAAGCGAGAAACACTACCACTCAGCCACTGGGCTTTACTTTTGGTTTAGATTTTGTAATTCCACGCAGAAAAAACTGAAATAACCATAAATATGTAATATTCGTGATGTGGATGTTTATTATTTATTTATTTAACATCGTAATTGATAATTTAATTTTAATTTCACGTGCGTTATATATATAACAACACTGGGTTTAAATAAACAGGAAGCTTTGAAGAAAAGTAAATAACAAAAAAGAAAAAAAGGAAAGTATTGTAATCTTAATTTGCTTAATTGCTATATAAATACAAAGACATAATTTTTTTTGTCTCCTAGATATAAAACTATTTGCTCTATTATAAAATTTTCCACTTAAGCTGCATAACTGATAATGGGGTTTTGAATTCTTAAAAGTATAATTCTGAAAACGATACTTGTAAACTTTAATGTTAAAGAAACTTTCCAACTTAAAATTAATCAGAAACTAACTATATTGTAGTTGTACTAATTTTTTAAGTATTTAAGTGTTTGGTAGACAATTATAAAACTAATTCACTATCATCTGAGCATACAATTTTTAAGGTCGACTCTGCATGCATCAGATATTTTACATTCAAAAATTTTACGAGGTTTCATGAAAATAACCTCATCTCTATTGTGATAAGCATTATATCTATTTATTAGAGCCATATAGTGTTCTAAAGAAATGGTCAACATACCTCTTAACATTTCTTTCAGTAGTCTCAAGCAAGATTCTGTGCTTTCAGGAGTTTCACCGAGCTCTTCTCTGGCTACTAGCAGATCATCCGCCGTCAAAGTTTCATCCAGAAGAGGTCGATAAACCTTGCTGCCTACAGTAATGACCTTAGCAGTATCCATATCTTCGTACCTTAAGAGATAGTTTGCAGACTAACAGTTCCTTGTAAGAGTAAAATATTTTCAAAAAATCTTTTTTTTCCTGTGTAAAAGAGGTAAAAAAGGATATTACGAACTGAAATACTTCTTATCACACTTAAAGAAATTACGACTGTCCTCACTTGATGTTAAAAGCAAGCAACCTTATGTACTTTCGAAGCTTAACATATTCCAATATTTGATTTGAGGAGGAAAGATAGAATTCAAAGAAAACCTAAATTCGGTAAGTTTTTTTAGATTAAAAATTACTAAAGCATTAGCATTACAGTTTCATTTTTATATTTCTTAGATAGTATCGTATTTTAATGTATCACGTATTTTTTTATATGCATTAATTTATTTCCGGTTATTGAATTCACTTAAACACTTTCTAATAATAGACCAACAAAATAAGTATTTCTGGCTCTAGAATACTATTTTTATAACAACATTTCCCTCTACAAAGTTCTTTTTGCAATCGAACATTAAATAAAATATTTCTCGAGATCACAAAATATAATGCCGTTGCCAAACGATTTTACGTAAAATAAACAAATAATTAGAGTAAAACATATTCAAAAAGATAAATTAAATAAAAGTCACACGACACTAGTTCATAACTCTTAAGCTGCATTTACACCAAGGCAGTCAGCGTCGAGCGTTGAGCGTCTAGCCAATCAGAGACTTCATATCGGGCGAGATGAAGCCTCTGATTGATTAGACGCTCAACGCTCGACGCTGACAGCCTTGGTGTGAATGCAGCTTTAACACTCTCGCTGTTGTAACTAACAACTTAAAACAATAATTATTTAGGAACAAAACACATTCCATATTTTCACTTTTTTAATTACTCAATTTTTGAAGTAATTATAAACTATTCTTACATTTTAAAGATACAGTATCATTGATTGGTATTATTTATCGTGTTATAATCACAATAAAATTTACATTTATATTGGGACATATTTTCTGTCTCAAAATGTATTTTGGGCTTGAATTCCTCTCTGAGATGTCCGACAAATATTATAGAAATCTTAAAATGCGCTAAAAACATTTAGTGTTTTTTTGTATTACTTTAACAATTAATTAAGTATTTATAGAAATAAATTAATTAAATAAATTTTATCGGTATTACGTAGTTGCTTTTTCTGTAATTCATTTTGTTGATCAATGTTTTACTTAAATTAGGCTTAGTATTTTTTAAAAACGAAAGAATGCTTTTTTTTATGGAAGTTTTATTTTAAGGAAAAAATGATTTAATGTTTTTTAATTTAAATTGATGCCACTTTAGAATAAAATAACAATAATGGGAAGTTGATTATTCGTTTCATATAGAGGGTTGTATAAATATATAGCCTATATATTTTTGTTAAATAACAAGTATAGTATAAAATAAACAAACATTAGTCAATAGTAATTTGTAGTAAATATACTTTTTTGATTAAACACACTGGCCAAAATTTAATCATGACTAAGCATATAAAATATTAGATATTTATCTGAATACATAAATATACTTTCGAATTAAAATTAATTTGATATAAACTTTTTAACATATAGAATCAAAGGAAAAATAGTGAAAATATTATCTTATCTGTAAAACATAAATTAAAAAGCTTAATTGATTAAGAAACTATTCTCAAACATTTATAATGAATTCTGTTGACACTCCTGTTTTTAAATTCCAAACCCGATTAATAATTAAAAAAATTACCTTTGATGTATTTATCGTACTGTCTTCAGCTCGAACAAATCAAGAACTATCGATTTGTGAACTGTTGGACAAAATTTATGCTTAAAGCAACTCAGTACGATCTTTTAATGCCTATTTACTTCTTTGTTGTGAAATTTTTCCCCTTTTACATAAATCTAGAAAGTCTTTATTTAATTTTTTGTCAATACATATGTTGTATTTATCTTCAGTATCTCAAAAGATAAACTTAAAGATCTTCCAGGGTTAAAGTGAAAAAAAAAAGATAGGAAAAACTGAAAACGAATAATCTAGTTTCCTACCTTTAAAAGATAACAGAACGATGTCTCTTTAAAGATATCATTCAAATTTGAGATGATCATGACCCACAAATAGGAAAAAAATCAGCATTTAACAAGCATGATAATGAAATTATATGCAAAATGCTGACAACAGTAAATTTTATCTTCACAATAAATAACAAACGATAAGTAATATATTCTATGAGTGTTTGTTTTAAAAAAAAATTTGGGGATCTGTGATGAGATATTCTTATTTTATCTGAGTTATTTAATCTTTAATAGGAGATATATTTAATTAATATATCTGCATTTAATATAAGATATTTACATATTTAAAGTAAGCTATTCCTATTTAATTGAGTTACTTAGTATTTAATGGGAAATATCCTATTTAATATAAGATATTCATGTTTAATTTGAGATATTCATACATTTAAAACGAAAAATCCATATTTAAATATGGAATATATAGATACGTATTTCATATCAGATACTCTATGCTTAGGAATTAAAATTCTATAATGATAGTTTGTAATTATTCTTCCCAATATGCACTGGAAAAATAATCAATTTTTGAAAAAATTCAAACCTATAGATTTTTTTTTCTGAAATTTTTAAAAAATTTATATAATTAAGTTAGTCATGAACTGTTATTAAATATTGTTTTTGAAACAAGTAAACATTAAAAGCATGTACTTAATTTTAAAAAAATTGCGTGAAATTTTAAAGTAGTTTTTTATTTAAGTGAGTGATTCAGAAAGAAATTCAACAATAATGCTCAAGAAAAGTAAACATTATTTCTTAGAAATTTCGTTACTTAATTTTTATGTACCTCAGATTATTACATTTCATCACAACTCCTTTGATCTTTAACGAAATAACAATCATACTATGTCAATTACCAATTTCTAGGTTGAAATCAATGAATTATAATTTTAATACAATGTAAAAATGAAGTACCTCTAAGATACATGCTTCAAAATTCCTGAGTAATTTATATAATGTGCATAAAAGGAGATAATTATATAATCGGGATCACTATTTTTTCTTATTTCTTGTCTGAACGTTTTTTTTTTTATTTTGTAAATAGGTAAAATCACACACACAAACACATTAATAAAGTAGATGAATTTCTATTATAATACAAACAAATCAATAACAATCGAAGTAAACATGGAAAATTAGATAAATGTACTTTTGTTTTAATATTTTATAAATAGTTTTTTGTCAAATTTCTGCACGCCAAAAAAAAAGTCCTACCATATCATGAGCTTTTATATCTGCTTTTATCTCTTCTTTCGAACATGTTACCTTACGTTTTTTTAAAAACTATAAATGTTATGTAAGTGGTTATAATTTTAGTTAAAGTTTGAATTTTTATAGGTATTATTTAAAGAGAATATAGTCTACAATCCATATAATTTAATGGAAATAGTTTTTTTATAACCATATTTGGGAACGAAGGCTTGTACAATTATTTTGGAAATATTTTACACGTTTCCATCAAAAGGCATAAAAATGCATACATTCCTGTTATAGATTTATAATTCATCTCAACGTTTCGTATCAATAACTTTGTTCACATTATATATTTTCTTCGCGTTTTTAAAAGGACCGGAAGAAGGAAATATTATAAAAAATGTTTAAGGTACAATAAACGTACTTCAATAATTTTCTTACATTTAGTTCCTGACATATATTAGATTCTATCTCTAAACATTTCTTGAAATAAGGAAATTTTAATATAAATAAAATTGGAAAATATAATACAAGAAATCATTTACAAACAATAATTCATTCTATATTCAAATAATTGAATTGAAAATTTTGAAATCTTTGTATGATAAAAAAATAAATACGTCTATTTGCCCGATGTAAAAATGTCACTCAATGCAATTTAAATAAGAAAAATAATAAAACTCGATTAGCCCGAAATACATTTCCTTAAACGCCTTTTTCAATTCCTAATATTAGTTCACTCACTCCCTATATATATATATATATATATATATATATATATATATATATATATATATATATATATATATATATATATATATATATATTATCTTGTTCAAATTTTCAATCTAATAAAATACTTTCTATTCATCCATTCAAAGTAGGAATTGACTTAATTTTTTTTTATATTACTTGATGATTTTTATCTTACTTCTTTATGCGACAGGAATTTTTATTTTAATAAGGGCCTATTGAGGGTTATAGAAGAGGAAAATCTTCTTAGGGCCTAAAAATAGAAACTGGTGTATATTATGATCAGAAATAATTGTAGATATTGTAGATTATTGTCAAATTTCCTTAATAAAGGTATAAATATAAGCAAATTATACTAATTTAGGACCTAAGATAATTTTCATTTCCTTAATTTTGATTCAGCGTAATTGAATACATAAATTGTATTCTATTCTGCCAGAATGAAGTATTTTAATATTCTTCTTTAATCGAGAAATTTCTCGTACAAAAATATTATTTGTTTGCATCGAGATATTTTTTTTTAAGTTTCATAGTTCAAGTAGTTCTTCTGAATATTTTTGTAAACTTATTTCTAGAAACGTTTTTTAATTATCTCCGTCACAAAAAACCCTAAAAATAAACATTGAGATGTGAGATAATGAATTTTCTGTAAAAAAATCTTGGTTCTAGATATCATTTCACCAAATCTTTTTGATACGGTAAACGTTATGCCATTGACCTTTATATAATTTTTTCTCGCCTAACTTCAATCAAACTGATAATTCTCTCGCCGTGTTTTTTCCTTTCTTTTTTTACTGCTGTTTCTCGTATTTTAAGGGGTACTAAAAACTGTATTTTGTAAGTTCTCGCTTTCGATTTTTTAAAAAGTATTTTAAATCGGAAAAATATCCAAGTTATATAATTCGGAAGCAAATTCTTTTTCTAAATTCCTTTTTCTTTTATAATAAGATTTGTAAGGATCTCGCCTCCGTGCCTAGAGATGTGAGAGAAAGAGTTGGAAGACTAGCCATGTTCAAAATCACTTAGTTTATTTGAAACACAAATAGCAACACAAGTTCGATCCATCAAAACTAAGAGACGCGAGATATGACAAGATTTTAATTACCAGTAACACACTTCTGCTTCAAGTACACTGCCTTCCTAGCTATCTAATCTCTATTCAATCTGAAGTGACAAATCGTCACCTTAATGATTACGGTTATCAGATACAAAATATCTGCGTTACACTTTAAATCTAATTAATCCCTGCTCTTCTAGAAGCCTATCCTATCTCTCTTCTTCTGACTTGAAAGCCTAAACTTTGTATAGTATTTTTAATTTGTATGTTAAAGTTCTCTTCTTCAGAGGGAGCGTTCTAATAAAATAGTTTTTATATAAGGACCAAAGATTCCTCAAGAGGATTTGTTAGTACGAAGGTCACGGATAGAGCTGTCACAGAGTCCACTTTCATTTAGTAAAATGTAAAGTAATTGCTTCTATTTTAATTCCCACTGTAACCTTTGCGCCTGCTTAAAGCTCTTCACGCATATTACAAAGCCAATCAAAGGAAATACAAAAAGCTATAAGTCATAGCTATTAAACAATGCTGCATCTTTTGCATTTTCATAAGAAAATTAAATTTATTCCAAATTGTAAATTTATAAAATGGGGATCTTTTAAACAAACAAATGAGGTTTTTAATAGAATTAAATGAAATGTACGAAATAAAATTTATTTGACAGAATTATAATTTTCAAGAATTATTTTTCAGTGAATGCATTTTTAATAAAATAACATCCTATTATAGGTTTATAATATTCGTACAGGAAAAACTAATTATCGATTCATTTTCAAACATGGAAATCCTCTTTCCACAAGAAGAAAACTCATTATTTTTTAATATTAGATAGTTTCACGACACTATACAGGGTTATCAGAAATGAATGAGCCGCATACAAAATTTAATAATTCCCAAATGAATAAACAGAAAATGATAATTAATATGTCATTGTAAAGATAAACTATGAAATTTTGAGTTTGTAACATTGTTTCTGTCAAATAAGTGGCAGCAATGTTGTAATTGGGAACTGAAGTGGAAAAGGCGCCGCAGTGGGGTGTGTTCTCGTTTGTAAAAAGTCACGGTTCAGCATGAATTTCGGAGAAAGTACCATAGAAATGCACCGACATCTAAGAGTATAAACAGTTCCAGTAAATTGGATGCCTGTGTAAAGGCAAAAGTCCAGGAACATTATACGGGGGACTATAGGAAGATACATTGAACACACATTTGTGAAAACAAATTTTACTTAACGTCAAGAAACGTTACGTAGAAAAAAAATTCCAGAATATCCAGAGTCCAGAAAAAAATTCCAGAATTTCCTATTTTATCTTTACAATGACGTCTTAATTATCCTTTTCTATTTATTCATATGGGAATTATTAAATCGGGTCATTCAATTATGATAACGGTTTATTTTTTCTAAACGTTTTTTTCTGATCACGAATAAACTTAAATTTCTTCAGAATTCAGATATTGAATGTTAAATGTAACGTTCCATATCTATGCAATTAGACTGTAGGATGTCAATAATTTATCTTTTGAGTTTGATTGTTAAATGTTTCTCTTACATGAATGTTCAAGCTTTTGTCTACTAAAAATTGAAAAATCGTGTAAGCATATCGTTTACTCTATGAAATTATTTATAATCTTCTTCAATATAGATTATTGTGTTTAATTGAATGTAATAAATTACATCGGAAAGAGTTTAAAGATGAATCAATTAGTTTATTAGACTGCAATTTCCCTGCGGTTGTAAAAAGCTTTTCATTATATATGATAAAAAAATACTGAAAACCTACAGATGAATGAACCTAATTTAAATATAAACATGTTTCAACAGATAAAAACCTTGCTTTTTTAATTTTTCCATGTTGCATTTCATTGTATCTCCACAGCTACAAAAATCTAGATAGTTTATAAAACTCAAGCGATAAGAATTATATTTATGAATTTTCTTAAGTTATGGGTAAAAAAAAGTCCTAATGTGAAATATAGAGCAAAATTCCTGTCTGAAGCATATTGAGAATGCATTAGGAAAAAAATCAGGAAATCTGATGCTAGATGAGAAAGTCAATATTTATGAGGAACTTCTAAAGATCTTAATTTTAAATTCTAAGATACTAGAAGGATATGCAAATTCGAAAACAGTTATTGTGGTCGGCCTTTACTTAAAAACAAGGTCAAATACTGCATTTTAATCAGATGCTCTGTTTAGACAACACAACATGTGCTACATTTCAAAATGACAATATACTTTTAAACTATATTACTTTAACCAGTAGTTTCTTAATACTATCATGAAAGATACAATTAGGATTCTTTATGGTAACTTTTATACTAATAAATACAATTGAAGCTTAGAAATAAATTATAGAAGAAAACACCCTTATGTGGAGACAGTCATAAATTACCCAAATATCTTAAGGGTTTTTGAAACTTACAAACATATTTTATTTAATCTTAATACTATAACTTAAAAGTATCTCAAAGTACCACGGGATTTTCAAATAAGTGTGACATAATCTGAATGGTAAGAATGTTTACTATTTTAAAAGTTAGGTTACTATATATGTATATCTTTATAATTGCAATGTGTATTTTATGCAAGTTATTCAACTAATATACAGGACTTATCATAGATTGATAATATGAAATAAATAATAACAAAAATAGCATAACAAGAATAACAAAACTAACCTGTTATGCTTAAATATTGAGAGTCGAAAATGCCTTTCTTTTTTAATTTACGTTAATGTTATTATTATGTTAAAATAACAGAAAAGTATATTCATTTTAAAAGAGAAACAAATACATAAATTTCAAAATTTTTAAAAAACTACAGGATATGACATCAAGTGTATAGCAAAATATTATTAAAATATTTGATTATAGTTTAAAACAATGTTTTCAAGATCATGGTTCATAAAAATACGTCAATTTAACTATGAATCTGATCTCTTTCCTGCTGTAAAATGTGTTTCTTTTTATACCGATTTATTATTTTCCCCAAATACTACTTCTAAAATTATATCAGATATTTTCACAAATGCATTTGCACAAAGTCTTAGAGTTGACATACCTTTTATTAATTTTTTACGCTTGAGAATATATTGAAAAATATTCTCTCTTGGTCATTTCAATTCGCACTTAACATAGCAATATTTAAATAACATTGCTAAAGCTGAATATGGAAATTACAAGCATATGAATTGCATTTAAAGATGTAAGAAATACAGTCTCATAAAAATTATCTTCATCTAATAAAAAATACTAAATTTAAACCTTTATTTAAACTAAATAAAATTTTTCAGAGCATCTTTAATATCATATCAAAACAATCTCGACTCCGGTTAGGAAATTTTATAATAGAAAGAAATATGAAATCCCTAGAAATAGCCTAAATAAAAGTTCGTAATATACATAAAACTAGTCAAAAAGTTTTAAATTCGAATAATAAACACTATACCGAATTGATCACTATCAAATTGTACAACAATTTAACCAAACAAGGACGCATAAATAAAGACTTACATTAAATCTACGATAAATTAAGTTGTATAAGTCCTTACCTGCAATGCAGTAAATTCAAGCTGATGAACCAACGTATGGTAACTACTCGGTTTGAGCAACTTCTTTTAAACCCTAAGGTTTGTAATGTCCAGAAGCCGGTAAGAGCTAAGGCTAATAGCGAGAACAATGACCTTCACAAGAGAGGATGTATTGAAGTAGTAAAGTGTGTAAATTGAATAGCAACCAATGAGTTTCCAGTCCTTTATACTGAGCGTCAACATCCCCACCACCCCTCTCTTAATAGCAATATTTCCATTATTACCTACCCATAGAACGTCTGAGAAAGGTTTTAACGAATTAGCATGTGATTATCCGTAAAATGTTATGATTAAAGATATTGATTGTGCAATTTTTCGACCCTGGTTTCCTGCATGTAGTTTCTTCTTTTTCTTGTTTTCCTTTTTTTTCTTTTTTTTCAGTTTTGTCATCCGATTTTTTATTTTCTTTAAAGGAAACATCTTTTCAAAACACAGATTCTCGGCGATAATTTTTTGTTTTGGATGATGGGATAATAAGTCGGATAAAAATACACATTCTGAAGCGGGTGTTTTAAGTGAATGTTTTAGGAATGAGAAAAAAAATTTTTCATTTTTACAGGAAAAAGATAGTGGACGTTTCTAGATTTTAGTTTAATCTTTTTTTAAAAATATTCTTTATTCATGAAAATTTTTCAGATGTTTTGAGTTTTCTGAAATGTGACTCCAATATGATTTTAGAATATAACTGAATGGGGCACGGGCAGGGACGTCTTAAGACTCTTTGAGGCCCTAGGACCCTATGCAAAAGTAGACCCTACCTGAGATTCTTGAAAAGTTAACAGTATATAGCATACATTGTCAAAATATTCGTTCAAACGGTCATTTGAAACAAATAAATGTGCACGGCTCACAATCTCAAAAACACCGATGGCCTCATTTCCACTGAGTTGAATGATTGATTATGATATTAAAAGGATTTGGAAACCTCTCTCTCCGTATATACTGACAATGTTAAATTGGCTGTTTTCGATGTACCTTTTCTCAGAATCTATTATATGTACATGCTTGAAATTTTTCATACAATTCAAGTACACCTTTCTCATTATACTGGAATGAGCTTTTAGCTAATTTTGAATTTTTTGATAATTAATGAAATATTTTATCAAACATTGGGAAATTTGACCCATTTTTCGCATAAAAAATTTGTAAAAAAAATTTTAAGTTTTGTACAAAAAGCTCATTTTAGTATATTTTAGCTATCATGATAAATATAACCTAAAAAACTTACATATCTGTGAACAGAGTAGTTTCTCATAAAAGGTACATCGAACATTAAAATTTACATTTTGAGATAAATTGATTTTCATGTATACACAGTGAGACTTCTAATCAGCTAGGAAATAAAAAAAATAAAGGCTCAATTTACAATAAAAGATACATGTTTTGGTTATGTCAGACGCTCAACTTTTAAGCAAAAACGAAGTACTTTGTTTTCTTTTTTCGCCATTCAAATGGGCGTGGCCCAGTTTCAACGATTATTTAAAAATACATTTTAAGGGCTTCTAATTACCCTATAGGTTAAAATAAGGTATTTTTAGAAAGGTTAAAATTGATACAATTTGAAAATATAAAACACTCAAATTGTCAAAAAATATGATTTTAGCTTTCCAACTCTTCTTAAGCCTAGGTTTAGATATGGACAACGGTCATCACATAATAATACAGTCTTATAACTTTTGCCAGTTGGCATGTAGTTCGAAATTCTCCGTTTTTCGGACAATATGTAAGGGAATAATATTTGACCACATTAAAATTACCCAGATCAGGATCTTATTCAGACAGAGTCCAAAACGAAACGATACCTCCCACCAAAGACGAGGCCCTGGACCCGGACCCAGTTGGCCCATACCTTAAGACGTCCCTGAACACAAGGGTTCAGTGCACATTGAAAGAAAATCAATCAATATGGACTTAATGGTAGCTTTTAATGGTGTTTTCTAGCCAATATCATTAATGTTTTTTTCATATTTTTCTTTGTAGCATTTCTTACGATTGCAGCTATGCTCATAATCGCAGATCCAGCTATTACACTCGTTCTAATGGAGTCTCAAGTTTTTCTTATTGTTCTTATTGCGGCTTTATTTGTGGAATAAAATTTAGCAACATTTGTTACTTTTTCTCCGTTGCATAGACAATCTAAAATTTAAATTTTGCTTCTCTAAAAATATTGTTTTTCTCTTTTCTTTTCATTTAAAAAATTCTTTTAGCAAGGTAAAACCCTTGAAGTTTTAATAAAACCAAAAAAATTATGTAAAACAAATAACTGTTTATTCTTATGGTATCCGACTACTTGCGACAACTTTTTTTTTAATGGAGATATGTCGGTTTTGTGTATGTGTGTGTGTGTGGTTTTTAGATTTATTTAGTACATTTTAAGAAAAGTATGCTAAAATTAAGAAGCGAAAAAGAAATTATTATTGTTAAAATTTGTAAAAATTTACAAAAAATTACGAAACGAGGCCCATTCTTTACAAAAAGTTTATGAACAAATTTTCAGTTTTTCAATTTTGATGTGTTACTTTGCCATTCATTTTTGAAATGACTTTAAGGATATTTTAATTTTTACAAAAACTAAAGCACACTTTATCTTAGTGATTATACGAAATTGCTTAAAACAACTGATTATATTCACATAAAGGACTGTAAATTTTGTAATGAAACAGTGATTAATAAATCTGAAGGATGAAACACTTCTATTACACAGATCGTACACAAAAGAAAATTCAATTAATTATTTTTAAAACTTTTTTAAGTAATCACTGTCCCCTTTTGAACATTTTAAAAAAAAAACACATTTCGAGTAAAACACATTTTAAAGTATGACATCTTGCTTAAAGTAGTATCATCTGCTTTTACTAAAACACTTGTACTTTTTTCTAGCGAAAGGAAAATAATAAACTTGGTATTTTTATAAAGCTAATAAGATGGTCTGTAAAGTAAAATTATAAAAAATTGTCAATTTTTGGCAAAATTAACAATTTTAGGATAGTTGGATACCTTACTAGTAAATATTACGTTTAAAAAAATTCGGAATAGAAAAACGTAATGATGTATTTCTTTCTGATGTTAAACATTTACAGCACTTAATCACACGAACTGAAAGTCATGTAAACTCTGAAATCCCTATTTTTACAATATATTAAAATAAATAGAACTAAGAATAGAAGAGAACTAAAAAAATTAATAGAAAACTAAACGTTATGTTAAAAATGCCAATGTTAAAAAGAACGAAACTGAATCTTAATAAAAAGCATCTGGCAGCAGATTTGTTTGTTTTGATTTGTTCGTAATATGTTATTATTCGAATCGAATCGTGAATTAAAGTGAGATATGTTGAAACTTTGTTCTTGTGGAATTCTTAGTGCTAAAATTCTTTTGGCTTTTTTGGGTTTGGGTTTATTATTCTGTTCTCAGAATCATTAGATCAGTTTCCTTTAATTTTACTGTCCACTAATTCTATTTAAAGGTCTAATCTTTATCCACACTGCTGTTAAACATATTTACTAGAGTTAATCACATGAACAGAAAGTCCTAGGGAAATCCCTATTTTCAGATTGAAACAAATGAAATTAAGAATAGAATGAAACTAAAAAATAAATAGAAATATAAACGCCAATATTAAAATACCGGAATTAATAAATAACTGCAGAATATTTTTAAAACTCTATTTTAAAAACAGTGTTAAAAGTAAAATAGTGTAAAAAAGCCCATGTATAAATCTGGGAAAATATATTTAATGTAATTCTTATTCAGTTTTTGCCTTTTCTTAAATTATTAATTTTGGAAAACTATGTCTTGTAATAAAATCGAAATTCTGATCATATATTATTTTTATTTATTGCATCAAAAAGATACTTTGAGTAAATTAGTGTGGATTATTTATTACCTGGTTTTATGTGAACCTTAGAAGTGACAACTTTCAAACTATTCTAGAAATAATAATAAATTATGCTTAGAAATCATAATGTGGAAACTTTTTCAGGACATTTTTGGGAAAATTCTGAGAAATGTTTCAATTTAAAAAAGAATAATCAATTAATTTTCACAATTGATAAATGTTCTTTTAAAAGTAATTTTTATAAAAAAATTTTTTCCCTCAAACAATAAGACATTTTTCTGTTTCCTATACAGATTTCAATACAAGGATGATGTGTTAAGTTTTTAACAAATATTTAAATAACTGTTGAAAATTTTATTTCTGTAAAAATTTAATGTTTTAATAGCCGATGTAGAAAAATCATCATATTTTAAATTCAAGAGGTTTCTTTTCATTTCAAACTTCATGAAAATTAAAGCATTAACAAAACTTCATCTTTTTAATATTATTGTAAATTCATTTGAAATAAAAGTGTTTGTTTCTTTGAGTTTTATATCTGGAAAAGAGAAAAGAAATAGCCTGTAATAGATTTAGTTTTTAGAAAGGAATAAGTTATACCTCTATGAGGTGATAATATTGGACATATTCATTCACTGTATGACATTGAAGAATTAAGATGTTTTTTTTCCTTTAATTTTATATGTTCGTTTCTCAGGCAATAATATTAATTGTTTATTTGAAATTATCATTTTATAGAGATAAAAACTCAAGGAATCTGTCACTTAACTCTTTTATCTTGATGATGCTCTCAAAAAGATTGAATTTCGATAAAGCACTGTGCAATGCGTATTGGTTTACTTGCAAAAGTGTAAAAAAATTTTCAAATAGTTTTTGAGTTTTTTAATAAAATATGAGTGATATATCCGAAAATAAATATCGGAACTTGTTAAATTCCCCAGTTGGATTTTGTTGCTTTCTCTCATCAATAAAATCTGGACCCGTCTGGGATGACCCAATTTTTGAAAATGTTATTTCTTTTTATTATATTTTTTTATTTGAATAATTAAATTTAATTAATGAATAAATAGTAACAAACAAAAATAATAGTCCAACACCCTATATATAAAGGAAAAATGGAAAATCGCTTTCTATTTTGCCACTTAATAGTATGATTCTGTCATATGTATAAACATATTTATATTAATTGTAACTATTTAATAAAAAGTAACTAAAATAAAATTTTTCATTGTTGTCCTAAATAGGAATTGACTTAATTTTTTTTATATATATTACATGTTGTCATGAAGATTACATCAAAAAAGCATGTTTTTTTTTCTTTTTTTCCTATTTTCAGTTTTTCCTGAAAAAAAAAACAATTTAAAACAATGTTAAATACATTATTAAATTATAATTAATGAATGATATTAGTACGTAATATATTTATTTATATTATTATGTTCTGCAACTGCTAAAAACTTCCATCATAGTACTTTGTTGGTGCCATGGATACATACAGGAAGTGTATGACCGCACAAAAATCAATTCGTGATTCAAGTAATTGTTACCGTTTGACAACGTTGTCGCACGCATCTCAGCGTCATTTTAAGTATACTTTTCCTCAATAACTGAACTTGAAACGTTATATTCTTCCATATTATTACACGTAAAATTACAATTTTTATTTTCATAATGCCTTTGTTTTTCAGCTTATTTCCTGCTTTTTTGCAAATCCATAATGATATTAAATGTTAGAAGCGTACATTGGGATTTACCATATTACGCTATAATCATAGCTCGAGTTACTTGTTATGAGATGAACTACCGTTTCCAAAAAATAACAGAAAATAAAAACATGATCGGCCCTGGCGGCTGTTTTAAGCATATGTACGATAGCGTGAACTTGACGGAGCACATTTCAAACAGAAAACAATGCCTCAACTTTTATATAAAAATTTGTGACATTGTAACTCATGCATTTGTTTATTATATAGTGTTTTTAAAATTTCAAAATATTTCATAAGCAATTAGGTTCACAAACATTACGGTATAGGAGAAAAAATACGAAACACATGTTATAAAAGAAAAAATATGTCAACTCGAATAAAAATGAGTAGTATAATAAAATAAGCGATTCTGTACAGGAGAATGCAACCAGATTACAATATTTAAGCTTGACAACATTTATATCTGAAAAATATTCCGAATTTGGTCCCTGTTGTTTAACATTATCCGAAGACAGCCTTTAAAGTATCGTGTTATACAACCGACAGCACATGAAAGATAGTTTCAACATTTTAACATTATAAATAATCGCGTTTAATTTTTTTTTTTTTTTAGGTAAGAAGATATGATGGTAGTCTGCGTATATAAATGGATAATATTATGATACTTTAGTGGCACTTAGATGGGAAATGGTAAAATTGTTTACAGAATAGTATTGTACAAAAATGATTTAAGTACAATATGTTGACAAAACATGAATATATATAATGACCCATTTTCAAAAATATTCCTTTGCGAAAAAATGCTTCTATTATATAATAATAATATTTACCTGTCTATAGCCTGACCTCTATACAGAGTGCGTCTCAACTAGAATCTCCTTTTTTGAAATATATAACCTAGAAGTGGGTTATCTCCCTGCTTTACGAGACAAATAACAGAGGGAGAAATTTTAAGAAAAAATGGCGATAATTATTTCAATGGGTTGTAACCTGAAAATAATAATGTGAATTTTTTCTAAAACTTATATACAGGCAAAAATATTATTATATTAGAAGCATTTTTCACCAAAGGAGAACATTTTGAAAATGGGTCATTCTAAGTTAATTTTTTGCCAAAATATTGTATTTAAATAAATTTTTTTTTTTCAAAATGTCCTTAAAACAGTTTTATACATATATTCTAATCTAAGTGATAATTAAATATGAAAATGATCCATTCATGTACTTTTAAAATCGGTTTTACCCGAACGTAGTCGGATACTCAATGTAGGAAACAGGACTCATTTATGTCTCTTGTTGTGTGAAAACATTTGGCAGCACAGGGTATTTTAAAATTTGGTTAAAGTAATCAGTTTAAGCAAATATTAATTCATTTTGTCATGGTATAACTTCCTCATATTGGTTGAAATGGAGATCATGCTGATCGTTGAAGTTCCCGGGAGGATCTGAACACAGTTCGGATTGAGAAGCCATTATATCATCACACTTGAAAGGAAAATCAACTGCTGCTCACTATAAATCCCTTTTATTAATTTGAGCGTTAGAACTAAGTACGCGATAGGAAGACAAGACAGAATGAATAATAAGAAATGCGAAATACTTATCTGATATAAGATGTAGTACCTGAATCTCGCCAAAGAGAAATTCTCTAACAGCGTTTCCCAGACATTTTGGCTCACGTACCACTGGGTTGTACATCATCATACACTGTGCCACTTTGTAAAAATGATTGTATTTCGTGAAGTTTGTGATTGCGAGTGCGTTTATTTGTTTGCATTTTACATTTTATAGGGTGATCATCTGATAAAGATTGAAGCGTTTATAAAAGTAAAATGTGCAATTTGTTTCTGAGTAGAAGTAAAAATGGAGAAGCTCCAAAATGTTTTATACTACCCTCAGTTCCTCCATGCTGTAATGTAAGACTGAGCATTACACCATAGCCAAATTGTGCGTGTAAGTTTATATATGTACACACAATCCTCAATCGTTTTAAAAAAGAGCTTGCGATCATGAAATATTTTTTTAAGTATGAGAGAAATTCTTTTAAGATATATGAAACATTCTTCGTAGCATGCAGAGTGTCCTTGTAAAAAGCAAACATTTTGGGTTTTTTTGTGGTCCACAATTATAAAGTAAGAAATAGCGTGAAAACTTTAAAATTGAAAATTAAAATAAAATTATTCCATTTTAGACCAAATGCTTGGTTATATGCAATAAAACATGTAAATTTTGTCATTTCTGGGCAAAAAGGTGACAGCGTTAATATGTTGTCAAAACATATGATTCATAAAGGAAGAAATTATAGAACAAAAAGCGAGTAAAAGGTTTTCAAGCAAATCATTATTAATATTATCAATTATTAAAAACTTATTTAAGAAAAGACGTAAAAAAATAAAGATTTATGCCTCGATTTAATCACAAGATTTTAATTTGTAAAAAGAAATTCCGTCTGAATATATTCTATTACCAGTACAGTTGATGACTTTTACAATATGGGCTTACTGGTGAATACGCAAAATTTAAAGAACCATTCGCTTTGGTATTTTCTATTGAAACTCCAGACCTTAAGTCCATTTCTAAAGATATTTTCTATAACATTTCCCTAATAAATTGAATCACTTGCCAATATTTTAATAATAGTTATTACACAATTTTGAAAAGAAATGATGAACGCTTATCAGTTTACTGTTTGTTTAAAAAATAACTTCTAAATATGTTTGTTGTGTTAAGTATGTATCAAAAATAAGGAAAGTTTACACAGTAGCTCACATGATATTATTTTCTTTTCGCTATATAAACTGTCGGTTTTACAGAACAATTTCCTGTTCACCTAAAAAGGGCATGGAATATTTCACTTTTTTTCCACAAACTGCCATTCATTTAAAATATAACTTGAATCACGTAAAGTAATGTTTTTATGACAGAGTCTCATAGACGTAAGTGTAAGGAAAATAATTCGTTGTTGCAAGATATAGGTAGTTCCATTCATACACGAATACAGCAGCACCAATGAAGAATCACGAGTCTAGTAAAATGAAGGTCAATTTTTGAAAAGTTAAGGAAACAATAATTTAGCTCAGTTGACATTATCTATTCGTTCTTCTACATTTAATGAATTTCAAACTGTTCTTCGTACCTCATTAGTGATATAGTTTGAATTTATTTTACCTATTTTTATTAAAAGTGTATGATGCCGCATATGTAGAGTAAGTAGTAGTGCTGTGACTGATGTGTCTTTTACCCTGAGTAGCTGCATGGATGTTTATAATGTAGAGCAGTGGTCTTCAAAATTTTCAAATCTGGGTGTGGAAACCTTAGAATTTGAAAGTGTTTTAGTGTGGAAACCTAGAACTACAAGATGTTTTGGGGAACCGAACTAGTGTGCTTCGTGGAACCCTTTTCCACATACACTCTTAGGAGAATATATCTTTAAAATAATATTTAAAATGGATCCACAGTAGATCATGTAGAGTAATTATATAAAAGTATTGGCATTTATTATAATAAAAATTTTAATACGAGGGTTAGGGCAAAATTAATTATGGCAACTATTTTTTTCTTGAAGATACCAGTCCGGTTGGAAAATGTGACATATACAGACGAAAGGACAAGGTATTAACTACATGTGTGGACAATGAACAACACTGAAATATCGCAACATACTAATTTATTACATATTATTATATGTTGCCAGAAGTATACAGGGACAAAATGAACTTTATTGCAAAAGAATGGCAAATACAGTACACATAAAGTTGGTACAAAAACCTTGGCCTAAAGACTCTGTAAAGTAATCCCCTGCTACTGTCAACACACGCTGCCAACAATGTGGGAGGCGCTGAATACCATCAGCCTCAGCATTTGCCCTACCATGTGTGAATCGGGTCACTTGTCAGCGCACAGCATTAGCAATGTCCTCTTATGTTGCGTAAACCACCTACCACATATTGGTTCTTAATCATGTAACGAGATGATCAAAGTCACAGGGCGAAATGTCGTGGGAGAGTATATGGCTGCTCCACCTCTTCCCATCCCCTTAACGTCGAGTAGCTGCTTCGTACACACTCTGCTTTATGTGGTCATGCGGTCCTACCCAGCGTGCTACTGTACGGTATGGTAGGGCATTATTCCCAAGGGTTTTCACTAATTCATTGTGACATTCTATTACATTTCTCCCTCGGAGAATGCCTATTTTGATGTAAGCGCGCTGTTAAATTGGGCTACATCTATCTCTACACGATGACTCATCAATTGATCGATTTCACAGCCCTCGCTGCGCTACTACCAGCTATCACAAAGCAATATGTTGTTCTGTATATGTACGGTACTTGCAGGACTTCCACACGACATACATATACATTTTGTGATACGTTCACATATTTCCACAAGAAAAAAAAATAGTTGCTTACGACTTATGCCTCAACCCTCGTATAAATTAATAATATTAATTGGTGATCTAAGTGTGTCCCTACGCATGCATTTTAGTAATGATGCTTGCATTTTTCTCGCCACTAATAGTCGAAGTCTAGGTCTATTGAAAATAACTGCAATCGCATTGCACATATTCCGAGTTTTACTTGTTTCTATACTTTGTTTTTGTAGCCACTTCACGTTGAGAAATATTTTTCACTTTATACACGTTGTTCTTGAATTACTGTGAGAATTACTGTGTATTTTGTATGAACTTTCAAAATACAATTTAGGGATATGTTCTTGCTTTAAATTTAGATTTTTAACACGAATCTTTTGATATGTTGTAGATGTTTTTCCAATAAATATAAAAAGGTGCGTTTTCCATTTGAAAACTATTCAATTTTGTGCACATTGTACTAACGAGCATAAAATTATCCGTGGAACTCATGATAGTAAATAATAAAAATATTATTCACATAATCTAGTAAAGTAATATATACGTATAAAGATAAAATTGCTTTTAACAGAAGCCTTATTATACTTTGTAATAAAGTTTAGAGGGTATGGTGAAAATAAAGTTAAAGGCGTATATGAACATAAATTCTTCTTAATGACACAGATATGCTTTAAATTCTTGTGGATATTCAAACACTTTATAAACGAGAACTACTTCTTGCATACACATTTTCTTATAAGTTTTTCTTTTTCAATTTTTTTACCGTGACTCGTGGAACTTGAGTATACCTCGTGGAACCCTCTAAGGTTCCGTGTAACACAGTTTAAGACCACTTATTTTATACCAGCTACAAATACTAAATATCTGTCGAGAGCTTCATGCCATCTGTGAGGTTTGTGAGTGGAAAGGATAAAAGTATGCCCCTAATCACGCTTTACGGTTTTCTTTCCTAAAATTGGGAGGAATCGAGCCAATTCATTCTGTTACTTGTGCATGATGCTCACAAATCTACTACAACGATAGGCGTACGATTAACTATCACATGTGAATTTATGGCCTCGATCAGGTGAGATAAGTAACAACTACAAAAATTTTATTATTATATGCCCCTGAACTATTTTAATACTTTGACTAAAAATAAATTGGTGTTTGATATTAATTTTTCCTTTGAAGAAGAATATAGTATTCGAACCAAAACGAAAATGGACGTATGACTTTGCAATGGCACATGAGACAAAGTTCTGATGTCTCGAGATGCTCTAAAGCTTCATACAATTCGTACAAGCAGCCAAACCAGATCTTCCAATGTCATTATATGTCAAGAGGCTAAATTCGGAAAGAAGGAGCAACAATTAGAATATGACCTTTTGGAAAATCATGATGTACCCGTGAAAATATACAACTGAATTTCGTGACAATACGTTCATATGTAACAGAGAAGTTCTTGCAAAAAACTTCTCCGATGTACAATGAGCCCCAAGTGACCTATTCACTCAACCTTCAAATGTCGAAATAGTATTTAAATATGATTATCTTATTTGCACAGAAAATGTTGATGTTGCCATTCGAAAATTGGAATTGAGCCAGCGCAATGCGTTAATAAAAGTGAGCTTTATTGTTTAAAAATCATCACACCCCAAGCTCATGCCTCCCAAATAATATTATCTGGAAATTTTCTTTCGATTGACAGAGTGCGTGACAGGTCGCTACAAGTTTTATACAATGTACCTATGTAATCGCCCAGTTTTCATAATAATGTTAATAACCGGGTGTCCATAATTAAATGCAGTACCTTTAGAGCAGTCTGTAAAGTAAAAACTATGCAACGGAATGCACATAAAAAATCTTGTAATGGTAGAATGAAATTATGGGAATTTTATCGAGGGAAAAACAAAACAATGAGCTCTTTCTGGTGAAACCACCCCTTAGGTGGCGTATCAGTAGCTATTGGAGAACATATAATCTACAAAAGTTTACAAAGTGGTGGATGTTCACCATTGTCTCCTACCATCTGGAAGCTTTGGTAAAATTTCATGTTCACTTCTGAAATCAGTATAAACTGGGGAAAGTTACGTACAGCACTCACGCAGTCAGTTTTCGCGCTGATGAAAGAGCGTGATGGGATCATGGTTGATTGCGCCTCGAGACCCCCTCACAGCCCGTGCGGCAAGGATTCAAGCCGGGGATCCAGGAGGTCAAGCCGTAGGCTGTCGCGATCTCACAGGAGCAACTATGTATACATTATTTTGCAAGTGCCAATAGTTTACATTACACAACGTCATATAGCGGTGGTTTCGAAACTCATTGTTTCGGCCGTATTGTACCTACGCATTTCGGTTCTACCGCCACCCCACGCGCTGGTATCGCTCAAATAAGTTTGAATAGACATCCGGTATATATATCAAAATGCGAACTACCAAAGAGGTAACTGATAAGTGAGGTTCCATCGGCACGCGTGTATTGAAACGAAAAGCTAACACTATCGCAGAAATTGAATGCTTTACTTAGAATTATAGTTACAAGAGCAAAAATGTAAAAGATTCCCTTGTCCTGTTTCGGCGCACAGATACTACCGGAGTCGAGTTCTGATTTAGTAGAGTTGGCCAATATTTTGCTGGGTACTTCGCGCCCAAACATTTATTCAGCACCTGGTGGTTTGTTGTAGCAGTCGCGTCATCGTTCAAACAAAATTCATGTTATACCACAGTGAGCAACAAGCAGCAATTTACTGGGCAAATGTGGTTGTTAATCAGTTGAATGCAAACCAGGTGCCCGTGCGCTTTATGTTTACGAAGCATAGAATCTTTCAACGTACCACCACACTTGCAAGGGTATCCGAAAAGAAGATAACTAACAGTAGGCCAGATATGAAATGAAAGAGTAACTCATACCAACCCACTGTGTGTGACATATGATAGTTGTGGGTGGGCATTCCACTACTGTTCAGGGTGTGTTCCAGACACATCTGCTCTGGTCAATAAGACTAAATTAGAAGGCTAGAATCACTGAAGAGATTTAATTCTATTGCAGTCATCAGCCCAGTTTGAATGTTCCCGGCAAATACTGAAAACGCGTACGGAAGCTTTTTGGCCAACGTATAGTAATTAATCTTATAACCCCCAGGACCTTGTGACATGCTAGCAAGTTTCTTATTGAACTGCTAAGCACACATCAACGTCGAACAGATGACGTTTTGACTCCAAGTTCTGTCTTCATTCTCAGTTGACTTCTCACTTTTGGTTTTCTGTACGACCATACTTGCTTCCGAAGTTTTGGCCAACGTCGTCAAATGATAGCATCACTCAGGACCTAAATGTCGAGAGATCTTACTTGAGAGATTTGACCATCGTTTTTGCTTTAGTTAGGTTGCACGGCCTCTGATTGTATTGTTAGCAAATCAGTCTGAGGTATTGGAATATTTCCCTTGGGAAATATGAATTATTTGTTCTTCTATACACAATCCAAATATTCCCTTGCAATGCACTGGATTTCCAACCAGTCAGACATTGGACGCAAATGTTTATCAATTGCATATTCTATCGTAAGATATATGCACAAGCAATTTCATCTTAATTCTGAATAATTTTGCTTCAAGCGTCGCTTTTATTACGACACACACACACACACATATATATATATATGCGTGTGTTTGTGTTTTGTTGGCCATTAATTAAAATTGCAGTACCTTGAAGAACGGAGGATTCAAACATGAATTTCTCATATAAATAAGAAGATGCTGGGATATACAAATGATAATCGCAGTAGCAGAGTCTTGGTCTACTAAAATGCGGTTTATCGTTATGCAATATTGCTGTGAAGATTCCAATGTTTGTCATTCGGATAAGAAATAGAGAGATTTCGGAGGGTCATATTGAATGCCTTGATCTCAACGATCTTACACCACTTTCGTCCCAGAGGACAAACATGTTGTCAAGTTGGCTTTGAAGGATCATACATTCCCATTACGATTTTAATCAATTACCCGCAACCTTCACGAAACAACCTTCCTATAATGTCCGGATCAACCCTAATTATTTTCACGGCTACATTATAGCAGCTTCCCTTGACACTGCAGCATAGAGACTATCGGCGGTATTGTAGCATCTATCGGCCAAACTGGATACAGGAGTATCACTGCGTCACATTTTCAGACAAATCTTGGTTCTGCGTACAATATCATGATGAACGTATCCTTCTCTGGATGCACCATTTCCTTTCTCTTTATTTTTTGTTTATTTTACCCAGCTGCACTCTTCCTTTTTGTTTCTTTAAAATATAAAATATATTCGAAAAAATAATCCTCTTTCCGGTTTTTTTTTTTTTTACTGAAGAACCAATTAAGGGAAGAAAAAAAATATCAACAGGAAGTGAAAATATGAATATGATTCTGATGACTGATATTATGACTAAAATATTATTCAAAAACATTTTATTATTTTTTATTATTATTATTTTTTGTTTTCTGTCTTTCTTTTCTTTTTTTTTTCTTTTGATCTGTTTTGGCGCATTTTATTATCATTATTATTATTATTATTATTTTGAATTTGTAAGAAAGATGGAATATGTGTGTGTGTACATTCTTTCTTCCATCTCTTATACTCCTTTTGTTATTATTATTTGTATTATATTTTGCTTTGTATATTTGTATTACGTTCACGCACATGTTTGTATATAGTGCGGTTACCTTTCAATTTGTATTTTGTCATTTTCTGTCTTCTAATGTTTATAAAATGTAAACTTTGATTTTTCAATAAAAACTGGACGTGGGAATGATTGTTTCCCGAGGGATCGGTTTGTAGCTCTAAGCCTTTTTCAGGTGAGCTCGGTTCCTTTGGGATTCCTCCTCCTCCTCTGGAGGCACCAAGAACACGAGGTTTGTTTGCTTCTATATCGTCTAAAAGATCTGTAAATAATAATGGCAGCCACTGGGTACACGATACAAATGCCTCTTGTTCTCATCTTTGATAATTTAAATAGCCAGCCTTACATTTCTTAGATATGAAGGTCGGTGGTTTATTTTAGAGGCCTTGGAGACGTTACTTTTCAACAAGAAAACTCAAGGTATCATGATGTTCATTGTATTCTGACCTGCATCAGCACATATGTTGTTCGACTATGGCCCTGGCAAACATTTCCTAGATCCATTGAAAACATTTGGTCCGGGCTCGAGATGGGGTGGTATTAACGTCGCACTGTTCAGCTTTCGAGGGGGTTTTGGCGACGGACCTCGTAATTTCGAACCATGGTCAAGTGCCGAGGACGACACCTGAATTGGCAACCCTCTCCTAACTACCACACCAGCGAACGGGAGGACGTTTGGGCTCTCGACAGATTTAACATGCATCGTTCCCCTTTCACGGCGGGGCTTTATGATCTGGCTCGGGAAATCCGGGCATGCTATGATCCGATACCTTGACCCTGGGCTACCCGCCCTCGGGCTTTTGAAAACTTGTCCACCATGGCTTTCTAACTCTTACGATTGATTAAGCGTGGCATAGACTAGAAGTATCATGGGATGGCTTTCCCTTATCTGGCCTAGAAGCCATTTTCGACTCTATTTTAACCGGGTTTAGAATTATCTTTTTAAAGATATGCAGCTGATACTAATTTGGACTTTTTTATGCTTAAACCCGTAGAACTTAAATCATATTTTCTTCTTATTACTATGCTGCAAACGTAAAATAAATAAAGTTGTGCTATCTGCTATCTTTTCTGGTGTGTCAGTTTAATGGCCAGCAATATGCATATCAAATCTCAATTTCAAGTTTCAGACTGAAATGCAATATTAAACTAATTGGATAGTATTAATCTGCTCATTTTGCATTTTGTTAGGCTAAAATGCGAATAAAAATGTCTTTATATGAAAAAATGGTATAATTTTGACAATATTACATGCAACAAAAATAGTAGATTTGAGTTATTGTTCGGTCTAAAAAATGACGAAATGAGCTTTAAACGCATTCACTCACATGCTTGTCATTAATATTCATTATATCTGCGGAAAGTAAACTTTTCAGTAAGTAAAATAAATATGTGAAGGATACATGTAAATGTGCAAGGCTAAATGAAGACTTTTACATGATAATTGCAGACATCCAGTAGCAATTTTTAAATAATCGGAAAATAATCTTATAAAGTGCCAATCTTCTTGCTTTTTAACATTACGGAACGGAAGGATGAGTATTTTTAAATTTATTAGGAGGACAGTTTTTTGATTAATGGCGTATTTTTTGTGAAATAATTAGATAGGAAATTTTTAAGAAGCATCTCGTTGCAAAACACGTCAGATTATGATAATGACTTGTTTGATAAAAAAAACACTGTATATTTATTTTTTATCTTAAGTTTCGTTTTTATCCTGATTCTGTTTTATATTATGGCGGAATAAATAGACCTAAAATCGGTGTTCAGTAGCTTATGACAATGAAAATGAAGGATACGAATTATCATTTTAGTGCACCTGGGATATTAATTATGAAACTTTAAAATCATTACATTGTACACATAAGGCATTTTAGATATTTGAAATTATTTTAAAAATTGTTATGAAATATACAACAAAAATTATAGAAAGTATTGCTTCCTTCAATTTTCTCTATTTAATCAGTTATAAAATAGTGGTTATTTCAAAGCAGAACTTTTTTCATTTTCATTATACAAGATGATTCGTTACCAGGCTGACAAACTTGCAGGATGTGTAGGGACTATACAGACGACTGGAAACCACATAGGAATACAGGGTCGCAAGTTCCGCAATTGTAAGCTATGGGACAAGGAATCAGAGAAAAAGAACAAAAACGGTAACACATTAATCAGCATAACACCCACGTGTGTCTTAGTTGAACCCTCATCGTATGCAACTGCATGCTGCTCAACAGCATTTCTCGGTCAATATTTGAGCCCGGATTTCTTAGAGATTACCTTGTGGGGACTGTACCTTCTGCCCAGTCCTTTGGACGTTTGAGCATATCTGATCTTCTTGGAACAAGTTTTGCTCGAATTTCTTGACACAGCACACCCTCCACCGTTGCACTTCACACAGATTACGTCCCGAAAAACACTAACGTAACGCGGACAGTTGTGGATAGGTCGTGGGGTGCCACTTCTTTGGCCTGATAGATTACTGGACTTACCATGAATGGACTTCTTTTGGGGTCACATGAAGAGTATGGTGTACAAGACGCTTTTTTCTTCAGTTGAAGATCTCATCGTCGTAGTATCTGTAGCTGCTGGGAGTATACGTGGTATGCCAGGATTCTTCCAGAATGTAAGGAATTCCATGCAGCACTGGTTAAGGCCTACCAGATGACTTCTGGTTGTAATTTCGAACTACTGTTGTATAATAACCTTTAAATAAAATATTTTCTGCTTCACTAATATCACTAATGTGTTGCTACTTCTGGTCTCTTTCTCTGCTTCTGTACCCATGGCTCACTAACTTCTGACGTTTGCTTACCATTCTTGTGTGATTACGAGTCGTCTGTATACCCCTATACCATGCAAAGTTTGGTAAGAAGATCACCCTCATATACTCCCACATGTCTATATATTTAGAGTGGTTTATTAGATATCTATTTATAATGGTTACAAATTTATTCAACAGTTTTTAAGCTCGTACCGTAGTGTGTAATATACCAAACATTTCTGCAAAGTATACTGCTTTCTGTGGTCTTTTACCTATTGGAGTAGAAAGTGATTTTGCTTTTCATACACAGTTAAGATCTTATTAACCCGGCATCACTAGCGCGAAAAAAATGACCTAAAGTTCACGCACAGGATATCTCCTACCAAGGATGTTTACATTCTGAATTTATCGTAAAATTTGTATACAAAAGTTTAAAAGGAAGAAAAGTAGGAAATACAATATGTGTGTATTGCATTTTTCACATGTAAATTTAATTTTTCCTGTTCTTTTTATAAGGTTATTCAGTACATTGTTTATACACTCCTTTAGTCTCATCGTGAGTGAGTGCGATGTTTTCCCTGGATCTTAATTTTTTTTAAAATCTGTATCTTTTTAAAACTAAACATATAGGAGTAAACTCCTCTATTTTTTAAATTCACAAATTTTGGAATTTCTTTTTTATTTTCTCTTTTACCTTATTACGGTTCATCTGAAAGTGGATAAAATGTGTACCAGTTGTCTCCCTTAAAATTACATTCTTCCCCTGAATGTTTTTGTCTCTTTACATATAAAATATTTATTTTCAACAGTGTCTCCTCTTCTGAATCTGGATCGATTTCAGAGAAGGAATCATACTTGCTGTTATACTCTTCATCATTTGGTTCTTCCACATCATAACCGCGAAGAAAATTTCTTCATCCAAATATATATATAGAGAGAGAGTGACAACGACCAGATTGAATTAAGTATGCATTTATTTAGGGGAATTATCTACAAGGGAGGGCTAAAATTTAGTAAAAAGTTATCGGGTGGTTGGATTCCACCAGGAGTCTCGTCGCTGCCTTCGTCTCGTCGTCTGACTCGTCTCTCTCTGTCTTCCCGCGCAATCGTCCTAATCGTCCGTCTGTCGTCTCTTTATCCTCGAACCGCCTTGTCCGCTAGGTGGCGCTCTCTTGGCCTTACGTCATTAAGGGAATATAGGAAGGATATGATAACGTGCACATCCATTCCTACATATATATATATATATATATATATATATATATATATATATATATATATATATATTGTTGCACTATATCTATTAAATTACTTAAATATCACATTTTTTCATCATAACTGCAATAATACGCCATAGCATAAGGAATATTTAAAACGTGCTCATGCATTCAGAACTGTGACGGTGATTCACGCGCAGGGTATGAAAACCCGAAGAGGTGGTATCCAAAAATATATATTTAGAATTCGCCTACAAGCTAAGGGCTCTCAAAGGATATGACCTTAAAGTCAGCTACACGAGAAAATATCTATTTTCCATAAAAGGTTTAGAAGGAGCGTCGAAAAAATTAGACGATGGGTAGAACACACCCTGCGCGGGAACTGCCGGGTTATTTTCTATCACCATTTTCAACTTTCTTATGACACTAAAATAAAGAACATTCAAATTGTATAATGTTCCTCGTGTCATGAAATAGAATCCTTTTTAGCTAAAAAATATGGAAAGAAATACAAAAAGTTAATGTCGATATTCAATTTTTCATTTATAAATTTTAAATTTCCTAAAAAAGTTTTCTTAAAATTTATTTCTTAAAATACAATGTGAACTAATTATTCAAGATCATTCCTAAGTACAGAATAAATTAAGTAATGAAATCTGATTGAGAATCTTGTTGAAACTTGATAAATGATAAAACCTGATTGTCACGTGGAATCAAAGAAAAATGTCTACTGAAAGTATTCCTAATAAATAAAAAAAATAGGTAGTAGGCTAAAATCAAAATCATACTTAAAAGGAAGAGAGAAATGCATTAAGATAAATTTTATATTTTCTTTAAGAGTATTAAGATTTTTCTGTTACAAGTTCTGTATGATGCGATTTTCGGATGCGATATGAACATTTCTTCCAAAATGAAAATGCTTTGTTCTTCGTTTAATTATTACTTAAGTTATTGTAAATTTTCTTCAAAGAAATTGACAAATTGTCCTTATTTGTACTTCTATATTTTTTCCTATCTTTTAAAGACATTAATCATTTAACACCGACTGCGTAGAATTCTTCAATCATATTTATTATATACAGTCACAAGAACTAAATGTTCTACAGACCATTGACTTAAAGCATTTGTAAAGCCAATTTCCGTTTAAATAAAAATAAATTGTGTGTGTGCTTATGACCACACGACAGAAGTGAAAATTTCTGATTTATTCTGGGCAAGAGAATCCAGTTGTTCGGATGTACTACGTTTCTTTGCGGCATTTTCGCATGCCGTCGTTAAGTAATTCCCTTTTTCGTGACCATTCTTCGGTGAATTTGTTTATTTCATCCATTTTCTGTAAAGGGCAATGTTTAAATAACTAGACATTCTCATGAATTTATATATGAGTATATACGATTCATAAATGTCAATTAGTCTAATAACTTAAAAATATTTATATGTAAATCACTTATGCAGATTATACTTTTATAATGCATATGCTTACATGCTACTTACTTGCTATCGCAACCATGCCAACATTCAAGATAACTCGCCAAGTTAGAAATCCTGACTTCCCCTGTGTCGTACGTGCTGAATTGGCAACCATTTGCTTCCTTTCATATAATGTCACCAGTACCGTTGCGATAATACGTAAATACCGTTTACATAACTTGTATAACGCTGAATACTATATAAGGCTAGGAAAACTTATGCCCCGAAAACCCTCTAAGCAAACAAAAGGAGATGGTTCGTAATTTTTCCTAATTAAGAAGACTTGGTACCCTTTGAGCTACTTTCTTTCTTTATGTATTTAAAAATTATATTTTAACATTTTATATAGTGTTTCTATTCCAGAAAATGATACGAGATGAAATTTTTCACATATTATTCACACAATCATAAAAAATTAAATTTTTTGAAGAAAATTTTAAAATTTTACTCCTGTAATTATTAATTTTTTAACCTGAAATTTTTTGTAATATTCCTATGGATGTTATAAACAACTTCAGTGATCGATTTTACAATAACTTAATTCGTTTTTGAGGGAAAAAAATAAAATATTGATATACCTGCTAATAAGCAACGAAAAAGTCAATATCTCTTACATTTTAATTTTTTTAAAAAAAAGTATTCGGTTTACAGCAAAATGGATCCCTAATTTTGTTACATGCTTTATATGCAACACACAGCAAAAAAATGGAAGTGATCGGTAAATAGTTGTGGAAGGAGTAGCATTTTGAATGCACTAATGCTTCGAAAAACACAAACTGAGAAAAACCACTTTAAAGTTTATAATTCTGAAAAAAATCACTTAATTTCATTTGGTGCAGTCAGGTGTATAATGTTGTGTCACATCTTCATACAGATGTGCAATGGTCCTCACTGGTAAAAACCTTAAGACGATAATAGTTAAAAATAATAAAATAAATAATAATAAATGTACTGATAAGTAATAATTAGGAGACCTCAGAAAATAATCCATTAGTACAAGAAAATCACTCTATCCTACTTCAAAATCTTCCTGCAGAATATATACATGTTCAGTAACCAAAGAAATCGAGTGAATAAAAGATGAGGATGCGTTAATTTAGGAATCACTTATTATGCATTTTTTGGATAGCGACGGCAGCAATGCAGGACAAAGCAGCAACTATAATTCAAATACAACTGATTTTCATTACTTAGAACATCTTTTTTTCTACAAAGAAAAAGAATGCCTTCAAACCCATGTCCACTGTGTACATACCAACAAAATGTAAGAGACTAGGTATTTTTATTCACTGTGTCCCAGCAATCCAGCACTTTGCTTTAATCCTTGCTTTAAAACTCATTATACACAGCAACAATAAAAATAACTTTTAAATTTTTGAAATACATTCATATATATAATTATTATGTTATAATAGTCTAAGTAATAATTTTAATTATAAGAATTAATAATTAATATGGTTTTGCGTTACATAAATTTTTCATTCCTTCTTTCAAAAACTCCTAACTCAAGTGGTGATATGTAATCAATAAAATTTCAGCACATTACTTCCAGATATCCCGTAGCTGGCAGTTTTGTTATACACGTATACTACGAGATATCTCGTAGCTGGCAGTTTCGGTATACACGCATACTACGAGTATCTCGTAGCTGGTGGTTTCGGTATACACGCATACTACGAGATATCTCGTAGTCGGCAAAGAATGGGTTAAAAAGATTTTAAAAGCCCAAGTGGCATTTCCAAATGAAAAAAATTTATTTCATGCTTTAAGACTTTTGTAGAGGCAATATATGAATTCAAATATTTTCTAAACAATAAAGGAGAAAACAAAACTTACAAGTTCTCGACAAATCCCGTTGCTCGACGAATGTATTATTTTCTCGTCCCGCACTAAGTGCGCAATGCCCCACAAAATAATAAATTTTAAATATTTTTAGATTAAATTGTAAAATTTAGCTTTATTTGCGGTATTTAAGGCAACGCTGGAATTACGTATGACCTCAGACTTTTTAATTCGTTCCTGCGATAGCTCAATGGTAACAGGTGTAGCATATACCCCATCACAATAAAAGCTGCAAAGTGAGCAATTGAGGGTAATTATTCAATACAGGTGGACATTGCCCGTGATGAAATGTGAGCATTTCTATTCTCCGTAATCACAGACGAGACGATGCACGAATTGGACGCAGAAATTCAAATAGACCTGCATTTCGCAATCACTGCTTTGTCATTAGAATTCCATGTTTCAAAGTATGTGCTATATTTTGTTGCCACAAAGAAATTATTTCTATGGCAAAGACATGAAACAAACTTGTGGAACGTTATGATAAGTGTTTAAGAAAATAAGGTAACTATATGTAAAAAAAATAGCAAGGAATAAAAAGCAATAAAACTTTTGACTACTTTTTCATTCAACTGATAAAAGAACCTTACTTATAAGTAAGTAATATAAGAAAAAAAATTTAAGTCAATTCCTAATTAGGTCAAGAAAGAAAAATTTCATTTTAGTTACTTTTTATTAAATAGTTACAATTAATATAAATATGCACATACATATGACAGAATCGTAAGATTAAGTGGTAAAATAAAAAGCGATTTTCAGGCAATTTTCCATTTTTCCTTTCTATATAGGGTATTAGACTATTATTTTTGTTTGTTACTATTTATTTCTTAATTAATTAGAATTAATTAATTATATTTGAAAAAACTGTATTTACAATATGTTTCATCCACTACAAGTTTTAAAAATGTTTGAACTTGAGTGGATGAATAAAAATTATTTTATTAACAATTGAAAATTTGAACAAGATATATATATATATGCGAGAGTGTGAACTAGTCGTAAGAATTGAATGACCCTTTATTTAGCAAAGAAAGGTTTGTTATCAATGTCATAAAAAATATAATACACATGTTCAAGTTTCATCATTCTTCTTGAAAAAAAAAATGAAAAAGTTAAGAAATTTCTAAATTAAGAACTTTTTTTTATTATTATTCTGCATGAACAACAAGAATAACAAGCATGTAAAATACCCCATTTACAATATAGCTCTGCAACAAATAGAAGAGATGCTTATGTTGAAGATTTAGGATTTCTAACATTTATAAATTTAATAGAAAATTATGGTAACAAATAAATTCCCACAAATGCGTTCGTGAGGAATATGAAGTTTTTTACTTTTTAAAATTCTTAATAAAAATGTTTTTTTTTTCATTTCTATAAATGGCAAATAAGCAGTATAAGATAGTTTTCGACGTTTTACATTTGTTTATAATTGATCGTTAATGCCTGAATTAGCGATATTACTGAATGATGACAGTTTTTCTCTAAATTAAAATCTTTTGATCAGTTCTTTTGCCTTTTTAAGCGATAGTTAGTGCTTGTAATTGAGGTGATATTGCTGAAACATGACATAGTATTTAGCTAATTTAAAATTTCAAGATGGATTTTTCCGTGAGTATTGTAAAAAATAGCTCGTAGAGCTTCGTTTGATAAAGATATAGAAAAAAGCTTTCAATTACGTTTATATCAATATAAAGGTGTGCAGGGCTATCTCTTGAAGTTCCCTCTTATGCTAACATGGGATTATATTCTTTAAAGTTTTACTTAGAGTTTAACTGTAACATATTTATAGTAGAAATGGATATTATGCAAATTGGTTCCAAGGTATAAAACAGCTAGAAGAAAGACTGTGGAAAAAGATAGCCAAAAAGTTAGTGATCAGCAATGATGATTCTTAACACGCTTTTATAAGTTTTACTTGTATGCAACGGAATTTTTTAGTCCGATTCACGATAAAAGCTTTTTTTAAAGTTTTTTTAAAAACTATATTATACTTTGAAAATTAGATTCATCAACTATCTAGGACAGTGGCTCCAAAACTTCTTCACCTCATGGAGCCCCTGGAACTTGAAGGTGCTTTCGTGGAACCCCTAGAACTAGAAAGTGTTTTCATGAAACGCCATTCTATACACATACTTCGAAGAATATATCTCAAAATAATATTTAAAGTAGAACAACATGTTATGGGCACTTTATGTGAAGTCAATTACAAAAAGTATTGCATTTATTATTAAAAAATTATAATCTAACTTTTTAATATAATTTTATTTATTAATAATATTAATTTGTGATCCAAGTGTCACTTATCCATGCATTATTTAATAACTGGGATACGTGATTACTTTTTTTCACACAAACTGTCGAAGTCTAGGTATATTGAGAGTAAATGCAATAGCATTACTTATTCAGAGTTTAATTTTTTTTGTACTTTGCTTTTGTAGCCACTCACATTGAGAAATATATTTCACTTAAACACAATGCCTTGAGTGACATTAAAATGTTTATAGCTGTATGAGAGAAAACCCGTGCATTTCGTATGAATTTTCAACCTAAAATTTATATGCTGTTCTTGTTAAACTTAGATCGTAACATCACAAATATGTTGATAAGTTGTTTCTTCTCCTTCATTATAGGTATTTTTACCACAAGTACAAAAAGATGCATTTTCCATTAGAAAACTATTTAGTTTTGCAAGGCATTTTGTCAACTAACGACTAGAAAGTATCTGGTGGAACACGAGATAGTAAACAGTAGAATATTCTCAACACTGGCGTAGCCATCTCTGAGGGGGCCTTGTATCAAAATTCTATCGAGGTCCTTTTTTAGATAAGAGAGCCCTGTTAGTGGACTGTAATTACACATGGGGTACCCCTGTAGCTTGGGAGCCCCGTATCATTGATACTGCGGTAACTACACCCTTAATCTCGATCTAATAGGTAGTATACATATATATAAAGCGTTTTAATATTAATTTATTATATTGTAAGAGAAGTTTAAAAAGTGTTGCAAAATAAAGTTATTATATATAAATAAAATTTTCTGTTCTAATGAATAGAGGATGAGCTATAGATACTTGTAACTATATAAACTTGATAAAGAACGTGAATCCATTTTGAATACATATTTATTTCTTCTCGTTTTTTTTTTATTATGACTCGTGGAACCCCCCGGGTATGCTCAATGGAGCCCCAGAGTTCCATGGAACTTAGTTTGGGAACTAATGATCTAGGGCTTCGTTACCTATATCAATGCATTAATTGGCTTTGAGAGTGATATCCGTTGCAGAAAACTCTTGGATTAATCTTACTGAACTTCGGATTCAAGGCATATCATAAACAGGGTAGCTTGTGTCATTTTATGAGAGCTACCGTTTTGAGTATCTGCAAATACTGAAGATAAGACAATTTTCACTATTTAAGCATTATATTTGATCCTAATCGTAACTCTGGAGTAGGGATATTTAGTGCAATAAAATCATAAATTTCATCATTTGTGTTTATAACTAATTCCTGGTGTTTTGTGTCATGTCAATTACTACTATTGTAGGGTCGGTTCCAGTCACAATCTCTCGAGTACGGGATCCTCGGAGTTAGATAGTTAAGCTTAGGTGGAGGAGACCATTAAAATGTTGCCTTTAGCTACTTGTTAATTTTTGTAGTGTTTATATGATGCTAATAAATATGAATTCAAATATTTAATATTGAAAAAAGATTTTAAGAAACTAGTTCGTTAAACACACACACAGTTTACATCGTTCTAAATGCCCTTTCTTCTCTTTTTTCCTTTTGTTACAAAACTGAATTAAAATCTTTTTTCAGGTATATTGTTGTTGTTACTTATGCCACCTGATCGACAGTAACATCAAATCAAGATCCACGAGAATCATCGTGGCTAAGGGCTAGGTTTTTACGCCTGTCGTTAGACTTAGCTTTCAGCACCAGCAGTTGACAGCACGATTTGGCTCGGTTCCACCCCAATTTTGAGGAGGTCAACCTAGGGGTGGTCAGGAGCCTCCCACCTCTCTTCCCCTTCCACCAACCTCACGAGAGGGCTTACAGCTCGACGGCTATTTAGAGTACCCCCGTGCCGCGAAGGCACTATACATTTACAAACATCCATGCCTTCTCCGTGATTCGAACCCAGACCCTCCGGCACAGCAGTCAGCGCCACTAACCACTATACCGGATGGAAGGCTTTTTTACATGTGTAACTATAATGGGGTTAAACTATAATCGGGCTTCTAACTATAATCCTCTTGGGGGAAAATACTCTTTAACTGTGATATTCGGCCTCTGCTTTCCGTAGAGATGACATGGATTTATGCGAATTCAACCTCTATTGAAGTTCTAGTCTCTAAGTAAGTGAGGTAATGGTTAAGGCTGTGAAATCCAACTGTTAGTGACTGGCGGTCACGAATCGTAAGATTAATATTAGAAGATGAATCTACTATGTGTGTGTGTGGAATAGAAGAAGTATGTATATCCACCTTTCAGCTGTGAACGAGCTATCAGACTGAAAGTCGGATCATTCAAAGAGATTTAAGAAAGATAAGTACCTTTCATAATATTTGGTTACCTAAATTCGGGTTAAGATTTTTTATTGTGCTCCTCGAGTTTAGTTATCAAAGTGCATTCGTAGTGTTAAAAGTTGAATAAAATTAGTTCTTCTAAGAACATGTCTGCTTCTTGCTCGAACCTCCAACACCCACGACCTTCGGGTCGTGACATAGTAACAACTGTATTATGTAATTTCATAATGTTGTAAATCATCATGCCTTAATGCAATGACAAAACGATGTTTCTGAGGACATTTTGTTTAAATCACATATTTCCAAATTATACTTTAGTACAGTGGCACGCGCGGGAATTAAAAAGCAGCATATCCTTCATAACCTGTAACCATGCATGTTGTAAACGTAATTCTTCTTCCACTGACGTTAAACTCTTTTAAAGATTTTACCCATAATTATTCTTACTTGATTCAAGATCACAAATAGCAGTTATTTTATATTTTGATTGCCATTCTGATCCAAAAATTATTTCTGTTTGCTTTAAAACATATTTATGACAATGGTATTGCTCACAAATCGAATTTAAAAGACATATTTATTCTATTGTAAAAACGGTAATTCAAACAAAAAACGTTTCATTTTTTCCTCCTTTAAACAATTCCAACTGGCAACCACTAGTTGAAGCAAAAGGAAATCGACTCTAGAATTATGATTGACTTAAATCTCTTTCCTTAAAAAAAAAAGGATATTAATTCATTCTAGAACTTATTCTACTAATAAGTAGGTTGAGAATGTTCTAGATATTTTTTTCAAGTGCAATTCTGACGTTTCGCGAATATTATATATTACTGCTTGAAATCAGCGACTGAGAATTTGCATAAATATGGATATTCATCAATAAAAATGCCAAGCATTAATTTTCATTTTATTAAGAGAGTGTTAAAACTGTACTTCCTAAGTTACTTAATCGCAAATGCCTTGTAGTGTTATTGTTAGGAGATATTTTTGGACAAAACACTGAAATGTTTTCGATGATATTCATTTCTAAGTGTCAAAAATGCATAAATGTACAGATTGTGTACTTTTGATTTTACTCTGAAACAACAAAGGAAAAATAAGAAAAGTTTTATAAATTATCAACTTTTTTATTCTTTGTAATTGAGTTTGATCTTTTTTTTTCATTTTTGTATTGTTTCATTCTTACTTATTTTTAACATTTGTTCACAATATTCTAATTTAAAGCTTGAACAAATTCTTATTTTAAATTTGCCAATTAACATCTGTAGAATACCATACAAATAAAAGTTCAAAGGTGTTTCTGACTTTAAAAAAATGCAGTCAACTAATAAAACTTTAAATTTTGCAACAACAACAACAAAAAAAAGCATTTCTAGATTTCATACATTAGTTATACCAAGCAGAGAGATGAAAATATTATCTGACACAACTTGGAATATTTATTGATGAGACAATGCTTCTTAAAGCCTTAACTTTTGAATGAGAACGATAACGATTATCCTTATTGCAAATGATTTTTATGATTAACAATCGATGAGAGCCACAAAATTTAGTATCTGTATCCACAATGGTTTTGACATATAATTAATTGCACTAGTTCAGGCCGTTAGTTATTAGTGACATTTGTAGCTTATGAATGCATTAACTACTTACTCTGAATCGACTTATTAGTTAGCCTTGGTCTTTTTGTTCTAAGTTATTATGGAAAATTTATTTAAAAAATGCAGAAGAGTTACATTTTTAGCCAATTTCTTTTGTTGAAAATGTAAAGCTTTATATGATATTGCTTCTTACAAAATCTAATAATCAAAAGTTTTACAGATCTTTGAATTTAATGATTAGCGTTAAAAAAGATCAACTAGTATCTCATGATTTTAATTTAATTCAATAATTTTTTTAGCATAGCGTTTTATTATATATATTTGTTTATTTTACGTAAAACTGTTTGTGGCAATGTCATTATATTTTGGGATTTTCAAGAAATATTTAATTTGATGTTTGATTATAAAAAGAACTTCATATTGTTATAAAAATAATATTGGAGTGGTAAAGGTATGTTTATTTTGTTGATATATTCTTAGAAATAGCTTAAATGAATCCAATAAGAATAAAATATTTTAAAAATAGCATATCATTAATAATAATGAGTCATAAAAAAAGTGTTGAAATTACTTATTCCATTTCATTTTTCGCATTTTTTTAGATTCTATTAAATAATTAGGATATTTTACTAATAAAATTTAATCTTATTTTAGCTTTATCTTAATTATTTTGATTAAAAATATAAACTAGTTTAAATTGAAGTCGAGTTTTAATTAAAGATTTAATTTACTATCTTCTTAATTAATTATTTTTCCGTTAAATTTTTCCAAACAATAATAAACTGTTTCAGAATAAAATTGGTTTTAAATCGGTTGTAAAATACGATTGACTTTTGCTTTTCGTTAGTGTAAATGATTCGTTATTTTCACTTTTTCGAATAAATTTTTCTGTTAAGTTAAAAAAAAGCATGATTTGAATAACATCGATATTTTTTTTATTTTAAAAGCATGTTATAACTTAATCTGATAAATGTTTAAGTTTTAATAATGGTTAAGAGCTTCGTACATTTTGTTTTTCTTGTATTTTCAAATAGGAAAATTGATGTAAAATTATGATTTTGGAAAAAAAAAATGGAGGAAAGGTGAGAAAGATATTGAAAAAGCTTTGAAGGATATTTATCTAAGTTATAAATGATGTTGAAGATAAATCCAAACACTAATCTTTAGAAGTAAAAAACATCATAATTTCCTTATTTAATGTTTTTAGCAACATACGAGTAAATTAAGTATTACATTTAGAGTTTATAAATCGTATTAGATAATGAACAATAAAAAATATTGTCTCCCAAAATCGCTTTTCCTTATCAGCATCCTCAAACTAAACGAAAACAAATAAAACTTCAGTATCACCGAATTATGTTACATAAAAATAAAACTAAAACACTTAAAAAAGAAATATTCTCAATATTTAAAGAATTTCTTTACGTTAAATAAAATCCCATTAACTTTATTCAACATATCGTTTATTCTATAAACACAATATAAAACTGCTAATATACTAATTAAATATCAAAAATTGTAGAATTATTTTTTTTTCACAAATTCTTTTTTAATCAATTACAGAAACAGTTTTCAGTTAAGAATTGCAGCAAACGATTTATATATTGAAACAAATCTAATATTGTGATTAAATAATTACCAAATACCAAACGATTTTTAAAAAAATATAAAATTAATCCGTCAAAAAATATTTTGATAGATAATATACGACTAAGCTTTTGCAGTTAAATATTGATATTTAAAAATTCATTCGGAAAAGAATACTACCTTGCTCTTATAAATGCCATGGCTTTTTTCTAAGCTCTCAAACTTTGAAAATATTTACAAGAATATTTTTTTCTATGTCTCATGTATGTAAATATTTTCTTATAATCTTGTAGAAATATTTTAAGAAAGTTTTTTTTTTAATTTTAAATGCTACTTAATTTATCATAATTGCGTTTTGCAATGTTAGCATTTTTCACCATTTCTACCATTTTTGTCTAATTATTCTGTTAGTTTTTCAATTATTTTTTCAATAATACACTGCATAGTTCTGAGGAAACTTTATTATTTTATACATTTGCACTTGAAATTTTTGATTGTCTCCTAAAATTTTTAAAGTATACAATGAAACTGTTTAACTTTTTAATGTATGATAGTGTAAACTCGCTAGCTTTTAAATATTTTGAACAATAAATGTAACAATAAAATCGTTGCCAACAATTTATTTTTTAAAAAAATTTATCTTCAAATGCACCGGTACTAGATCTGTATTATATTAGATATGAATTTTTTACAGAAATTTTATTTTTAAAATATCTCTAAAATAATCTCAGAGAAATGGATTAACAATAGAAAAGTTTTAAGGATTAACTTTCGGAAAGTGAGCACAAATATACAAGCAATGCATAATTTTTATAATAATTGCATTAGTTCTAATAATAGTAATAAATATATAATTAATATTAAATTATAAGATTATTTGAGTTAAAATAATACGTATTAGATTATGTATTCATGTTATTTTTACAATGATTGTTGCACATCAGATTTTATCAGAGGAAAAGATTTTATTGAAATAGACATTCGTTGTAACTAATTTTTGGAAAATGTATTAATAAAAAACTCCTTTTTTTAGTGAATACTCACATAACTCTGCGAGATAAGTTTTAAAATATACTGAATCAATGAAGAATTAAATCTTGTTTATTTAATGGCAGTTTTTCTTCGATTTTATTATCAAATTGAGAAATCTTAATTTACAAGAATAATCTTCAGGGTCACATGCATAAAACGATATTTAAATGCTGTGTCAAATGTTGACAAGTTGCACTTTTTTTTATCTTAAAAATATTTGCGGAACACTTTCAAAACAATTCTATCTCTTAAAGATACATGCGTCGTTCCAAATGTTGCCATCATCCTTGAAAAATAAAGTGGTTTGAAGCGCATTGATATTAAAAAGTTCATTTCAAATATTAAAATGATGTTCCAATCTTATGAATACAATCTTTTCATTGATAAAAACGTCAACTGAAGTTCTTTCATCTTGAATAAGAACCACGCACATGGTTGTACACGTTGTGATTCAGTCACGTTTTTAAGAATGTGAGTGATATCTATAAAAGTATTGTTTTGGTTTTTATGTGAGATTATAAAATAATAATGGAAGTAGGTAGCGAAGTATTGCGCATACAACACCGGTTCATTACATTTGTAATGGTTTTTTAAAATGTCTGAAAGGAAGCAAAGATGCCATCTGATGCAAAAATGTGGTTTATTTAATTGGTACAAATAAGTTTACAGTATGTCTTATTCGTAATAATAGTCTTTTTTTACTTGATGAATGATGCTAGTGAAATAATTACCATAAATTAATCTTCGAGAGTACACATTAAGTAATTTACATTTAAACTTGCCTTTGAGCAAAATAAAGCCCAAACCGTCGATTAAGTGCTCCATAACGTTTTCAAGACGATGAGTATTTTAAAAGGATTTATCGAATTTTCTTAGAATATTTTTATACCGTGTATTATGGCTGGTAAAAAAAATAAATTATTTTTAATTATGTTGTCATTATTCTACAAAACTATTTTTAATGTTTAGATTTTGTAATTCTGTATACGCGTAGTGTTGTTTATAAAATTTCTGAATCGAAATCTAAAGCATAATCGAATAATATATTATATTTTAAGCAGAACTTTCTTTGAAATTTTAATAAGTTATACTCTTGTAGTTAAATAATATATTAATGCAGAGTAAAATAGGAAGAAAAAATGCTAAATTCTAAACTTTAAGCATTATTTTAATTTTCATCATATTAGAAAATCATACTTCTTTCTATAATTTATGTTTATGATTACTTATTTCGTTAAGTTTTCATACTTATTCCGTACGATTTTTATATAGCTATCTTATATTTTTCTTTACATGCTCATAGTTTTTCATTTTTAGGTTTCATTTTATAACTTCTTTTCCCTTATACAACAAATCAAAGTTTCAAAAATAAATTTTTTTATGAGTATTGATTTCAAACTAGATATCAAGTTAAATTTTTTCGCTGCAAGGAGTGTTAACACGATACATTACAGTAATCGTTTTCCGATGAAAAAAGTGCTTTTATACTTAAATTTCTCATTGCAGAAAAGAGGGCCACCATGGTATTACCATTGTTTTTATGTTATATTTCTGTATTTCGTGAATATATTTAGTTTTATTCTTTACGAAGACGCTCACATAAATAGAAAAAAAATTATTTTCTTACAAAAATTTGTCAGCAACAGGTGATTTTAAATTTTTTTATTACAAATTTTTCGTTAATGTTAAATTGTATTTATTATTAATAATACCGAAAAATTGTTTCCGTGCGAAAAGCAATTTTTAATTTAAGTTCCGAATAGTTATTGAAAACTTTCTAATATTACTATTTATATTTAAAGAATGTATCTTTGTCTTCATGTGTACATATAATTGCACACACATTTTGAATTTATTACTGCATATTTCATATATAAATTATTTTTTCTAAAATAATAGAATAATTTTAATATTTCAGTACTTAATACATAAATGTATAACAATAGCATTATGCCATGTATTTACTAATGCCACCTGTCTGATGATGTAAGATCAAGGCCATTTAAATTCATCGTGGCAAAGAGTTAGATGTACGCCTGTCGTTAGCCGTAGCTTTTAGCTCCATTCAGGTGACAGTACGTTTTCACTCGTTTCCATCCCAATTTTGCGGGAGAACACCTTAGGGGTGGTCAGGGACCTCTCACCTCTCTTTTCCTTCCACCTACTTCACGAGAGGACTTGCAGGTCAACGGTTATTTAGAGTAACCCCATGCCGCAAAGTCATTATATATTTACAAACATCCATGCATTCTCCGGGATTCGAACCCAGTCCCCTACGGCACAGCAGTCAGCAACCACTATAACGGATGGGTGACTGCATTGTACCGTAAATTTATTTAGCAATATATACGGATCAGAAGAAAAATATTAGAAGAGGTGGGAAAGGGAAATTAATATAGTTTAATGTACCTTACTTTGTTTATTAAGTATTCAAAATTCTTTGAGATACGTATACATATATACATATGCGTGTGTGTAGATTTTGCTTTAAATAGTTCATACCCAAAGTGGTACACAGTGCTGATTTGAGCTTATTTCGGGCCCTGGGCGCAGGAGGCCCCCTTTGGCACCAACGGATCGAAATTTATTACCAGAAAGCCTGGATAAGTCCAGCTTATCCCGGCCCCTGGGCGCCCACCCTAAGCATCTGATGGATAAACTGGCACTGGTAGTATAGTAATACAATTAAAATGTGTAATACTCATATGAATATCATATTTTTTAAAATTAATATTTTATGTCACTGATGTAGTGATGTTTTATCTTATTAGATGGAAAAAGTGGGGAGTAAATAATATACATCTCATCCCCCTCCCCATTTTGTTAAAAATTTGTTGTTGCTATTTTTTCAATAATTTTAATATGCTTGGCGTAACATTTATCAGTATATCAAAACACATAGCTCTCAATAAAATGATCCTTTTTGATTTTGAACAAGTTTCGAAAATTTTTTAAAGTAAAAGAAAAACAGCCATTATCATTAATCTTTTTTTCAATTAGCAAGTGTTTTAATACTTAAAGCAGAGTTTGAGAAAAATATTTTCTAAGTAGTTAAAGGGCTCTTTTTTTCTGTTCTTGCGAAGTGTATTTATTTTTTTTTAATAAATATTATTCTGCACTTATACAAATGATAATGACAAATAAAACTCTTATAAGGTTTCTAGTCATTTAAAACATTTTATTTTCAACATTATGTATCTGCATATGTAAATATAGACATTAAATAAAAAAAAAGTTATTCACCCTCCACGGATCCGAACCCGGTTCCTAACTATGGAGAACGCCGATCCGTTGCTGCTACGCGTAACCCATTACGTGCAATCGTTTGCTGCAGAATTGAATTTGACAAGTGAATTGCATCTTCAATTGCAAATATTTAAAAAAACTATTGAGTAGCCCTATATATCTTCAACAGGGAAACTAAATCTCCCAACCCACAAAATTTGAACTAAATCCGGGACCTCAAGATTCTACTCACTCTCCTTGTTAGCTGAAAAGTCAACATTATTCACATTTCTTATTCATTACTTTATAAATCAAAAACAATTACATAAACTGAATTTTTAAATTAAACAATAAATTTAAAAACGAATAGGAATTCGAACATAAAACATAGGTATTTATTGACAACTCATCAGAGACAGCGGATAGTTTTCACATTCCCTCAATGACTGTTTAGTATTCTAACAACATTTTATCATCAATCATCAAATGAATCCCATATCAAAGCACTGCTTGGCACCACCGGTTAATTTTTGTAGCCAAACTAAGCAATAAGTTTTTCCAGCTAGTTATTCTTTTTCTGCGTAATCCTAGTAACCAATAGTTTCGTTATCTCTGGCAGCTTTACTAAGCGTCATCTTGGCATGATTTCAATAATAGCTGCCAAGCAATGCACTAAGAAATAATTTTACCTTAACCATCAGTACTGGTTGTAAAACAATATTCACAATGTGTTCTATGAAAAAGTAGGTAATTTGCTTTACGAAATCTCTTTATTACATTATACTTCATCGTTACTCATTATGTTGACACTTATTTACAAAGGAAGGATGTATAAAAAAAACATGTCTACAGAAAACATATTTATGATTATCTTATACACAAGAGCATTTTTTCCCGTTTTTGAAAGAGAAATTAGTAATTTTCTTAAAGCAACAAACTTTCTAAATACATGTTTATGAAAGTTTGTTGTCTAATTACTGAAAATAACAAACTGAAAATATCAAAAAAAAACCAACGTATTTTACCGAATGTTTCAGAAACAACAATATTTTTCCCTGATTTTATTCTCTGAGTTATCAAATGTTCCTTATTGTAAGTACATTCAATGATAGCTCTGGATGGTACGAGGAAACGCTTTCACCACTTTGTTGATAAATAGGTATCAAACAATTTTTATTCTGATCATTAATGCAAATGTTCAACAATTGCCCAACAATTATTTAAAGAAGCTTTAAGAATTTTCTAGAAAGGGAACATATATTTTTAAAGAATTATATTAAAACATTTGATTAAACTGTTTTTTCATGTTATTAAATTTTTAAAAATGTAAATATCCCTCCACTAATGACTCGACAAGAAATTATTTAATTTTAATGCAGGATGAGTTATTTATTATTTAAAGATTAATACATGCAAAACGCTTTAAGAAATTAAATCTTTATTTTTAAATGATATTTATTTGAAACACAAAATTAATGCATTTAATTGAAAAAATAATAAGATAATATGTGATGTTTGTATCGGATTTCTTATTTTTAATAAAATGATTTTAATTTATCCAAAAAATAGATAAAAGAACAATTTTTTTTTCTTTTTAGTAAGCTTTTATCTAAGCTTATTACTTAAAAAAGTTATTGTTGTTTGATTATGAACTACAATAATTTCAATGTGTTTCAGTATTTTTATTGTTATGTATGTATGTATATACGTGTTTAATAGTTACGTGATTCTATTTTCATTTATTTATTTTTACTTCAATGGAGCGGCATTCAAATACCTGGCAACGGCTTTTTTTGCTAGCATTGCCTATACATTCAAACGCCTAGTAATAGTTTTGTTCTGTTTTTGGCTAGATATGTGATTTTCGAATATAGGAATGAAGATAGATAGGTTGAAATTCAATTCTTGATTACTGCTCTATTCAGTGCATAGTATTTTCCTAGCAGTATTTTATGCAATATTTGAATAAATCATTTGAAATGTTGAGTGTTTGAATTATTTTGTATACAAGTCCTCCTCTTAAGTTTATAACAGGAAACTTAGATCTCATGCATGCAGACTTTTAATTCTATTAAGGTTCAATTCTTCCAGAATTTTATAAGTACAGTTGGACCTCCATTTTACGAATCTCTCTATTTTGTTAGTTTTTTCGGAGAATCAAGAGCAGAAAAATATTGAAAGATGAACATCTATTTAATTCATTTTTTTTGGGATTAAGTGACTTCGTTAAACAGAGGTCCGACTGTTTTACTTTAAGGATATTTTTGGATTATCTAGATTTGTGATAATAAAATATAGATTCAATATATACGGAAGTGATTTATATAAAATTTATTTTGATTCGAATATATTTTTTAAGGAAAATCCCAGAGTTTAACATACACGTTTAGTGATGATGAAGAATAAAAAAAAATAGTTCCAAATTGTGCCAACAGCTCGTTTTCCTGTACTGGATTTATGTCCTGTACTGGAACGCTTAGAAAGGGATAATACCGCAATTAAAAAAATTTTACTTTGTTTTTTCGGTGTTATTCTGATACTTGTCCTAGAAATGCATTACCAAAGTGCAATAACTCGAGTTCTAATAATCACAGATTAAAGTTTTAACGGGTTTGGGAGCGGCTCCCCGTTCGAATGACACCCGGTTTTTTAAAGTCGGTCGGTAAGTTGGCTTTCCAGCCAAAAAGGGTCGATTTTTTTCAAGAAGGTCTTTCATTTTTATAAAAAGTTACCGGAATTTCGTGAAACGGAGAGAAGATTTAGATACATCGATATAGCCAATACATCGATTATAGCCCAGTCTTTGAGTGGCAGTGTATCGTGCTTCCACGCCACAGGTCCGGAGCTCAAATGCCGGGCTGGGCAAGGTCGACTCAGCCTCACCCTTTTGGGTACCAAGCTTTCTTCGAAACTGAACACTGGTGATTTCGCGTCAGACTGACCACTTGACCGAAACTTCTGCACACGCATCCCAGCGCCTAAGGTCACGTAAACTGACATAGGCACAGTAGGCCTCGGCCTTCATGGGTTGTTTTGCTCCACTGAGTTCAGTTCAGCTATGACGACAATAAATTGGCAATAAATAAAGGTGTAAACTAAAACAGAACCCAGCTACGTTTTTAGGCCAAATTAAGAAATAAATTAACTGATATTTTAAATAAAATAATGAGAGCAAAATGCTTTATTCCCAATATTTTCACCTAAATACTGATACTGAAGCAATGTTTCTAAATTTGTATCATTGGTTGGATCTTGTCAAATTATTGTCATGATATTGAATAGAAGCCCATTATAGAAAAACAGATTTTTGATGATATTTCGTACAATTTTTATCCTTTGCTAAACGTAGGAGGTAAACTAGAATTTTATCGTTTCATTTTCAAAAACCTCATTTCAACTTCAACAGAAACCAAGCCAAAACATCATATTCAATATATTTCGTACAAATTAAACGTTATTTATTTCATGAAATGAGTTTCTGATTTATATGCGATGTCACGGTTACATGACGAATAAAATTATATTTTTATACAGACAATCAGTCTATGCAACTCACGTTACCATTTCTATTTTTTTTTTTTGCAGAAACATTTATTAAAAAACTCAGGCTTTTACTAACATTAAGACATACAAGGAAAGAAATTTAATTTAAATGTGTATCTAGATTACACATAAAAAAGCATTTCTTGTTTGCAAAATATTTTGAGGACAACCTAAATGTCACAGTATTATATCATTGTCAAAAGTTGTAAAATTTGAAATTTTGTGTCAAATTTGCTAATGTAACAAGTACGAGACGTGACAGCTTTGACTAAAGTAGAAAGCGCATTATTGTATCTAGAATGAGAATGTCACGAAATGAGCTGTAACGTCGTGAGTAGCTAACAAACAATAATTTGTCACAGCCTAATTTTGGAAATAAAAGGTTTATTTATTTGCTTCTCAGATTACTATAAATGAAGCAAAAAGTCCAATTTATACTCCAAGCCGGTGCATTCTGTCTATATCACGGGAGATCAATCCTTTGTCCGAAGGGCACTTGCTCATCTCTCTACACTATGGATTCCAGTTCTCCAACGCCACCGGCGTTCATGGCCTGTCCTCTCTTTCGGCTCCAATCTCTATCCTCCATCGTCCAAGTCTCTTTTCTTCAGGCTCTCCCCTCGTCTCCTATAAAAACCTTTTAAACACCAGGGCGGGTCCACACCACGTCCCTCGTCCCTTCTCATTGGCAGACCACCAAACTCTCTCCTCAGCCCTGGGCCTCAGTAGTATCATATTTGCTCGGAACACACTACTACATTCCCGGCCAGTGGGGAATGTAAAGGCGCCAATATTCTCGCCCGACATCTGGACACACTTGTCCATCACACCCCTTTGTTTCTTAAAGCCATTAACTTGACACCTGCCAAGGCGACAGTGTGCTTCTTGTACAGGCTTCGCCTATTGTCAATGGGTGCCGGCTCTCCTTTGACCATTATGATTGCGTCTGGAGGCGGTGCTTCTTCGAGGTTAAACAATAAGCAATGACCTCAAGGCCACGTGCACTAGTCACTCAGCCAGCTGCTAAGAGCCATAAAACTTGGCGTTAATAGAAGGGAGGGGCTCACCCAAATGGAAGACGTCACAGAGCCCATTACCTGAATGCCCTCTATTTTTTATTACTGCTACTTTATTTGTTATTCATTTTACAATGAATTTGCTTAACTCTTTCATGCTTGTTGGTACATATACTGTACCATCTATTTTTATTCGTTTATTGTGTGATGGTACGTAAAATATACCACTTGTTTGAATACCTCATAAATTGATGCTACTTGGTACATTCTCTGAGCCACCACAGAGGGCAACTCCCAGCAGTTACTCAAGCTTCCAACAGATGTCAGTGAGTGAGTGAATAATAACGTGGCACTGTTCAGCTACACGAGGGCTTTTGGCAACGGACCTCGTAATTTTGAACCATGGTCAAGTAACAAGGTCGACACCTGAGTTGGCACCCCCTCTCCTAACTACCACACCAACGGGAGGACGTTTGAACTCTCGACAGATTTAACGTGCATCGCTGCCCTACACGGAGGGTCTTTAGTGGTACTGGGCTCGAACTCGTGACAAGCAAGCCACGATCCTATACCTTGACCACTAGGCTACCGCGGCTCCAACAGATGTTAGAATCTAATTGTGTGCAGTGTGTTTATGCAGTAGTTCATTCTGTTATTAACTGTATATCTGTTGAGTGGTATTTTATGGAAGTGTGTGATTGTATATTGTATTCTTGAGTGTAAATGAAAGTGTTTCTTGGGATATTGGATACAAATCAGGTAAGTTCATATAATATGAAACTAAATAAGTCAATATTACAATAATCAGTTCTTTACATGTGCAGTGCTAGAATGAAAATATGAAAGTCCAAAAATGTACCACCACGCTATTGAAGGCCCTCTTCGTTATAAATACAAAATGCACACCGCTTATTTTTTCCATTAAGGGACATATTTATTGTGCCAGATAGATTTGTTGTAAGCTATATTTTTTTAAAATACTAATAATATTTATTAAATAATAGTACATAAACATAATTATGCAAATGTCCTGAATGAGCTATATATAGCTCGTGTTCAGAAAAAAAAAATAAATACTACTAATTCACTTATATATATGTTGACTAAATAATAACTACGTAAAATAAATATTTAAAATAGAATAAAGATAAACATGGAATAAAATATTTAAAATTAAAACTAAAATTAGGCAAATTAGGACTAAACTAAAATTAAACTTTACAACACTAGATTAGGAAAAACTGAAAATGCTTTAATATATAGGATGAATAACAGTATAAGATGAAGAAGTGTATTTATTTATTTTTTCCAACTATAAAATAACTATCTAAAGCTACTATTGTGCCTAGGGGGAAAAATCATGTTTACGGAACTATCATGTTGCTCGACGTGTGGTGGTACAAAATATGTACCACCTATTTTTTAAAACTTTGGAAACCTTTATTTGTGAAAAAGTGTTTAATATCATTAATACATGTACCAGCTTTTGTTCAATAATTAGTTTTGTGAGGTCTATCTAAAATATTTGTAATTATTTTCTCTAGTGCATTATTTTTGTCAAAAATTCAGCGTTTGAAAGAGTTAACGGGGAAAAATCGGTCTGCTTGAATAGACTTTAAGAGTGTTTATAAAAATATTACTACATGTTTCTGTGTGGTTCTTAAATATTAAGTGGGGTGTAAGAAATCGAAAATAAATTTAATGCCTTTTTATCTGAGATTTTTGAATTTGAAATTTATAAATATTTTTTATTTAGAATTTTAAACATATTTGGTCCTAAATTATTATCGTTAGTTGACTAAGAAAGGCTTAGCAATTATTTCAGTTTTTTTATATCAGCAAAACTGGAGTTTTACACTTGAAGAATGACGTGTATTCCCTTATTTAAAGTAAATCAATAGATTAAGAGACATAAGAGCTAAAAAAAATTCTACATTTCTTTGATGTCAGTTTTAAAACAAAACGTGAATATCATCATGGATTTTGCCTATGATTTGATTAATTTTAATACATTTTTTGAGAACATTTAATTTTTTTTAATCTATATTTATAATCCCATGAAAATATTCAAACAAATTATCACCCGACGGATTGCATCTAATTCCACCTTTGATTAATTTCTTCATATATATGGATCTATATAACTATACATTTTATTTTTAATATTATTTTAATGATTATTTTTTTTAGAAATATAAAACATTTTCCCAAAAAGTAATTTAATTTTCCCCTCAAAATTAAGTTTTAACTTATTTCATTAGATTCCTTATACTAATTAAAACGCATTGCAAAAAATTTCGATCATACAAGGCCGCAATTAGGCCGTTCCGTTTATTGGTGTTTGGGGGTTAGAAGAAAAATTAGCCATATTCAGAACAAATCTATTTTATTACTCTTTAACTCAATTGGAACAAACCTGGGTAGGAAATGCACACTTCAATTAAGTATAGGAGCAACTACACGCTATAGAAAGGATACTTAATAATTGATAATAATCTAGTTATCTTACGCTTAGAATATTTTGGTCATCTACGGTCTGAAATACCGTAATTCCATTCTCAGCTATTCGACCTCTGGTTGTTATTATTCAATTATAACTTCTTGACTAAATCGTCAGTTAGCAATCTTTAATTATTTAGTAATTAATCATCGAGCAACTCTCGACTAACTCGCAGCTAATTTCCGCTAACCTTTAACTTCTAATCTAACCACTCACTCACTCACTCACCTAAAATCTATTTCTCATCTAACTCTCGTACCTAAAAATTAATGCTTAAATATAAGCCTATCATTTACATAAACCGTGTCTTCTTCCGGAGAAAGGTTTCAATGTAACAACATTTTAAAAGAAATAGCTTTCCCCAAGAGAATTAGTAAAGGCTCGCGGATAGACCCGTTACAACTAATTAAGGCTTTTAGCAGTATTCGGAAACTTATGGGTTGGAAACCGCAAGAAATGACAAACGCGTTCTTTTTTTGATGTAACAATTATAATGTTCCAAAGACTTAAGGCTATCAGGACATGCTCGAAAAAGTAAAACGACATAATTAAGACTCTTTGTTTATGAGATATATCTTTAAAAATTTCCAAGAGAGCTTAGATTTTTTGTGATCTTAATAAAAATAGTTTAATCATTTTGTAGAAATAGAAAAATGTTTTTAGTTAAAAGAATTTTTTTTCTGTTTAATTTAAACTGGAAGTTAGTTCTGGAACTTAAAATCTCATAATACATGCTTAGGTTTAGGTACCATTTGTTAAAAAAGTATCTCTTAAATATATAAAATATTTATAGTGAACTTATTTTTTTTAGTAAAATATTTTTGTTTAGTTTATTTAAAAAAATTATAAAACTTTGTAATTTTGAAAATTTTAATTTTTTTACCCCTTTTTTTCAGACATAAAACTAATTTTTTTATAAAGAACTATATATAACTTAAACTAAAAACAATTAGGTTCACTATATTCTCACAAGTGTCCTGTATAGATATAAAAAATTTATAACCCTGTAGTGCTATAATTTTTTTCAAGTGTACCTAAAAGCAAAAAATTATGCTTTGTGGTGAAAAAGTGGAAAACTAAACATTTGTTTACATTTTTATCAATTACTTTTTTCATATTTTAAGGTTATTTTGTCAACGAACATATAAATGAAAAACCTTTTTAGAGATTCAGAAAAATATGCACTATTTTTTAATGCTAAAATTGAAAAATCGGTTTTTTGAATGTTTATGATGTCCTGGTTCCTTAAGGGTATCCGACTACGTTCGGAACCGTGATTTTAAAAAAGCGCATAAATGGATCATTTTCATGATATTTAGTGTCACTTAGATTAGACTACATATATAAAATTGTTTTAAGGACATTTTGACACAAAAAAAAATGATTTAAATACACTATTTTGGCAAAAAATAACTTAGAATAATCTTTTTTCAAAATGTTCTCCTTTTGTGAAAAAATGTTTAATATATAAATACTATTTTGCCTGTCTATAGCCTCAGACTCTGTACAGAGGCTCAACTATGATTTTGAAAAATTCGCATTATTTTCTTGTGAGTTAGAACCCATTGAAAATAACTATCGGCGTTTTTCTCTTAAAATTACCCCTCTGTTGTCGTAAAATATGGATAAAACCCACTTCTGCTGCGTATTTCAAAAATCATGGTTGAGCCTTTGTACAGAGGTCTGAGCTATATACAGGCAAAATATTATTATAATAGAAGTATTTTTCACAAAAGGAGAACATTTAGAAAAAAACAATTATTCTAAGTTAATTTTTTGCTAAGATATTATATTCAAATATTTCTTTTTGTCAAAATGTTTTTAAAATAATTGCATACATGTATACATGTAAGTGACACTCAAATATTATGAAATTATCCATTTTATTCGCTTTTAAAATCACTACGACCTACCGTAGCTTCCTGATACCTTAAAATAAGAAGGTAGTGTTTTATGTTTTAAATGAAATCATCGATATTTATAAAATTTACTCGTTAGAAGTTGTTTAAGAGATTGAAATAATCAACCTGAGTAATATTTATTACTGTTACTACTAAATAATGCAGGTAATCGTATCGACTGATTGCTGTTTAATTTTGGATTGGTGTGTTTTCATCGTGTTTAGTATCCTGTTAGCTCATTTTGGACAAAAAATGTGTATCTTTTGAATATTTTTAGGGATTTGCATTAAAGGAAAAAAATGATTTTTAAAAAATAAGAGCTACCAAGAATTTTCAAGCAACACTAAAAGCTGTAGAATTAAACCTCAAAGACGTCAATAAATCAAAAATCCCTTTAAATAATTCAATCTTTGAGCCCATAATTTGATGTAAATTTTTGAGCATGTCATCACACTGTATTTAAAGATAACTCTGA
>BMAV01014933.1:232500-302081 GCA_019973955.1 Trichonephila inaurata madagascariensis
CTAAGCTTCATTTTTCTAAATAAAATAAATATTATACATTTCTTACATAAAAAAAAATTCAGCATATATTCAATGAATTAAAGTCATTTAGCGTCATTAGTCACATGATAACGACAGTCATGTGTTTTTGCCAATTAGTCCATAAATTCATGTGACTTCGCAGGCACATGATGAATGCAATCACGTTTCCCAGTCAATACATTCACGCGCTTCCCTGTTGCCTACTATTGCTTTTGTGGAAACTTTGTTTTAAAAAGTCCATATTTGTCAACAATAATAACGTACATAGGTAAACAAAATGTAAGTATTTAAAAGTACACGTATAGCATATATATTATTTAATTTTGAAAAATCGTACTAATTTAACATCTTTATCCAGAGAGAGAGAGTTATACCAATATGAAAATTTGTCTAAATTTTACAAGTATAGAACAAGTATACATAGGATGTCAATTTGTTTTGAATTCAATGAAAAACACGTGATTGTACTTATCATGTGACCGTCATGAAGTTAGCCTATTATTATAAGACGCTTGTTTGCAGTCTTCATTCGTCATCATTCAAACGTTTTCAGCCACCATGAGTTGAGAATAGGGTTCAAAAATTCCCAGTTTTCCTTTAACTGGAAATTTTAAAATAAATTTTACTGACGTACTTTCAGAAAATAAATGAGGTATAAGACCTCGCTTTTTAAATTCATTTAAGTATACTTTTTTGAATTTTCCTGGAAATACATATCAGTACTCAATAGCTCATAAAATGGTACGAAATTCAAGTTTGGCAGATGATAAAAATCACCGGTATTAAAAAAATTTGCACAAGTTTCAGTCATTCTTGTTAAGATCAAAACGTGCAAGTCATTCTCATATTAATCACATTCACAATCAGATAACCTATACACCGCCCAGAATGTCTTTTATTGCAGCAATTGAATATCTTCACGATTCAATCCTACAATACGTTTAAACATTCTTTTAACATAGAGAAAATTTCATCATTGCATTATCTTTAAGCAGCACAAGATTCTTCTTTTGCTGCTTTCACCAATTCGGGTTCCTCTTCTTCCTCCTTACAACGTCCTATTTTAGGTACATAGCCATACTTTTTGTCTTTGATCCATTCACTGTCAGCCTCTAAGAGACGGTTGACAGCTTCAGTGCAATCGGAGGGAGGCATCGTACCACCGTATTCTTCGGGAAGCACAGATGCATGGATATATTTGTGCAGATCCTTCATATCACTTCCAATTACAACGACCTATCAAAGAAAATGAGAACAAAAAAGGGTTAACAATTACCTAATTAAAGACATCGTACTTACAGTAAATGAGTTTTTGAAGTATTTTTGTATTTATCAAAAAATATCTAAAAATAAATTATGCATGCACAGCTGTAATATTCAGTTTAAATTAAAAATATAACTTTAAAGTCTGTACAATGCTGTAACAAGAGTTTTCTCTTATTTTACACAATCTTATGCCGTTGGAAAATATTTTGACAATTTTGATTGCAAAACAGCTGCGATTTCTGTATCTTTAGACAAAACAGAGCAGTGTCAAACGGAAAGTATCATCTTTTTTTGTTGATTCCAAGGCAACAATTACGACATTGACAACTACCAATCACTGTAGATGTGAAATTTTCTGGATCAGCATTTAGAAAATAGATAAATCGTTGAATAAATAGCTGTACTACATTTCATTGAATCCCAAACCATTGCGGGATAAGCGGCCAAGAGTGAATTCCAAATGAATCAAACAGGTCCTCTTTTGTCTGTGTGACATATATATCCTCATCTATATATTAAATCTAACAGTTCTTGCTCTATTTCCGAGGCTCAAAGTCCTTCCTTTGAAGTGGTGTGTTAGTTTGGAGAAAGGGTGCCAGTTCATTCACCGTCCTCGTCACTTGACTGTGGTTCAAAATTTTAAGATCCGTTGCCAATAGCTCTCGTGTTTTACAGTGTAACGTTAATAAACCCTTTCTCCCACTATCCTGTATGTAGAGAAGGTGTCGGGAAAGAAATGAAACTCCCTTCTGAATATAAGTTTACAAAAATTTTAGTTCTTCGCATTGAGCTGTCAGCATGCCCTGCTGTAGATTTGCCACTAGCCATGACTGTTTTCCAGAGTTACTTGGGTAGAATAGGAAACATCCTTCCGACTTTGTGACTATGATACCAATGACACCTCAGTTTGAGTCCCTGTGCTGTTCTTAATTACTTTTCTTTGAGTGATATTGACTGTGCATTTAATTAATGTCTTTGCCTTTCTTCATTGTATTAGGTTGCTTATCGACAAAATGACCAAAAGGTCGGGGACGGGCATTGCATAAAAAAGTCTCTACGTTCTACACACACAAAAATATACTATAATTTCAAAGTTCTTATTATGCAACACTAAATTTACATTATATTAATAATCAGACTTTAAATATTTATGCATCATATTATAAAATATCGTTCAATATTCAAACTGTATTACTATTTCTGCTTTTGATTTATGGGATTTTGAGTTTATTTCTTTTTTAAAATCTGGGCGTTATAAATAGATATGGTCAGTAGTTGCTTAGACACACACACACACCACCGATTTTATCGAAGTTGTATCTAATTTTTTAGGGTGAACTAAGCTAATTAATCGTTAAAATGGTGCTTACAACTGAGATAAGTTTAAAAAAAGCTAATTTTTTCATGCTTAAAACCTTTATTATGTACTAGTGAAGCAGTTGCATTATTATTTGAATCCTATCATTGGATATATTATGGGAGTAAAATATATCGATAAAAGGTAATTAAACTTGGCCAAATACTTCTGCTGTTTTTTAATACATCATTTTTCATGTATAGGATATGAAAAGAATATTACAAATTTTATATGCTGTACGAAGTATTATAAGCAATTGAATTCAATAAATAAGGGTTGCATTTAATATTTTTGATAATTTTTAATGCTGTAAATAAATATATATTTTAGTTTAAACAAACAATAAAGAATTTTTAATATCTTAGAAAGATTCAAAAATACTATCCTATACTAGTAATGGATCAAAACGCATAAAAATATCGATTTTATCACCAGGAAGATCATGTAAATGACATATCTCTGTTATGGGCACTATTATTCTTTTATATCATTTCATCTCTGTAAGGATCCAGTCCATGATAATTTATATTATTAAATGATTTTGTTTCACAAGCCTCTTCACTGTAAGCAGAGTTTGAATGTGTCTCTTACTCAAATGAATTTAGAATCGTTATTTCGATCATGAGAAGTATATTTTCAAATAAGTGAGAAACAGCACAATATGTTTTTGAATGTTTAATTTAGTGTAGTTCAACAAATTAGAACAGCAGAGGGTATCTACATATTATACAATCGACCAATTTCTGGAAATAAAAATACCCCGCCAATTCAAAAGCTGTTTCTAAATGCTGCCATAGTTATTATCGTTTGGAGGACATACGCCGAAACGGGTTTGCAATATTAGATGTATATTGCGGCATATTTGGCAACGTCTTTTGATTTGAAGGAATTGGTCGACGGTATAATACATAAGTACCCATCAGAGCAGATAAAAAATACTAGCATATATGTAATGAAAATAAGTCTTTCTTTCTTTCTAAAATTTACATATAAATGCAATTAGGAAAGAAAAATAACATTTGAATTTAAGAAAATAAAAAAAAAAGTTTAGAATGAAATATGAAGTTATGTTACCCTTTTTCTGTATTTTTCCCGAATAAGAGGCTTGAACAATTTCCACACAACATCTGCAAGCGGAGGACAATTCACGCAATAAGCTACTTTGAAACGTCCAGGAAAGCAGTCCTGAGAATTATTTCATAGTAAATAAATAAAAATCATTCACAAACAAATTATACATTTCAAGATGATGCAAGATATGATAAAATTATTGAATTTTACTATTTAATTTGTTATTTTAAGAATAATGATTGTCTATGTTATAGTTATAAAGTACTAAATACGGCATATTGGTATTTAAACGTATTATAGCTTCTACCAATTTCGCCGAATTAAAAGATGTCGACAATTCAAAAAATGTCGCCAAATGCTCGGTACAATTTTTTTGAAATAAATGTGAGAACTGTTTTCCGCTACTGGCTGCATATCGTGGCATTTGGTGACGTCTTTTGATTTGACGAAATTAGTCGACAGCATAATAATAAGTATCCAAATTATTTGTTCTACAGATGGGTGACAAAATAATACGAACACCGCGAAAATGGCATGGCCCATTTCAAAGACGCACAGCGCGCATGTCATTTTGCGTTGCAGTCCGCCGCCTAGCGGATTCGAAAGGTAATGTATCAGTCGCTCAATAGCTGCACAGTGTTGCACGCGTCTATTGTAATTTCTGAAAAACGCAATAATGACGGACCTGTCAGAGTTCGAAAAAGGTATGATTGTTGGAATGAGGTGCGCTGGTTGCTCGGTGACGGAAACAGCTAATTATTTGGGGCGTGCAAGAAGTACTGTATCTGCCGTTATGACAGCATACAAGAAGTGCGGGAATGTGGCGTCTGGCAAGCACAACAGTGGACGGAAAAGAAAGTTTACCGAGAGGGATAAAAGAGTCTTAACCCGCATAGTGGCCCGAAAGCGCAAGCAATCGCTATCCCAAATAACGTCTGAGGTGAATAGTCATCTTCGTAACCCTATTTCAGCAAGAAACGTCCAAAGGAACTGCATGCTTCGCTTGTATGGAAGAGTTGCAATTGTAAACCTTTGGTAACAGCACGTCATGCTTTTACAGCGACGCCAGTGGTGTAGAACACACAGACAGTGGACCCCACAACAGTGGCAACAAGTCATCTGGTCGGATGAATCAACGTTCTCCTATTCCAGACCACCAGACGAGTTTATGGTGGAGAACACCCAAAGAAGCATTTGCTCCTGAATGCATCATGCCGACTGTGAAGCATGGAGGTGGGTCCCTTATGGTATGGGGGGCGTATTTGGCGTGGTCGGGGGCCACTTGTTACTCTGCATGGCAAGGTCGCTGCCCACTATGTCGATATCCTGGGGATCAGGTGCATCCATTTGTCCAGACTTTTATTTCCCGGAGAATGCCCATTTTATCACGACAACGCTCCTATCCACAGAGCTAAAATCGTGCAAGAATGGTTTGCAGAGCATGAGGGGACGTAGGTCATCTTCGGCCCCTCAGTCACCTGATTTAAATATTATTGAATATTTGTGGGGATATTTGGAGTCAAACCCGTGCTCGATTCCCCACCATCTACGATTTCGGCATTAGAGACCGTTTCCACGAAGAATGGCTTCATATTCCATTAAAACTTGTTCATGACCTCTATGCGCCCAAATCCCACGTCGCATACAGTCTGTAATTCAGTCAAAGGGGGTCCAACTCCCTATTAATAACGCATTTCTCCTCTTTCATAGGTGTTCGTATTATTTTGTCACCCATGTTACACTTTAATGATTTCTCATGGTTCTTTTTTTGAATTCATAGTTAATTTATAGATTATTTATAAAGTTTGAAATTACTAATCCATTATACACTTAAACTGACTTGACCAATTATTTTATGAAATATCTAGATATTCTATGAAATATCTAGATATTCTATGAAATAAATAAAGTACATGCCTTAACGGTAGCATTATATTATATATAATATAGGTGGTAGGCAAAATATATAACTGAAATACTTGGTATCTGAAATGTTATTTTACTTTTATTAATATGGTACTTTTCCATAAAGAGCATTTTGGACCGTAACTGTTCGACATGGAATAAAATGTATATTGATCACTCTTATAGTATAATAAGATTTTTTGTTGAAGACAGTTTTTCCTGTAAAATATCTTCCACATTTGTATGCGATTGAGTTTGAGGAAATCGTTTTCTCACTTGTCATTCAGGACACTCCCACAGAGCTTCAATAATACTAAAGTTCGGTGTGATTTAGAGCCAAAATATCCTCATTTTTCAATTTTTAATTAAACATGATATGATAACTCCGGAACTTTAAGGTATCCGACTACGTTCGGAACCGTGATTTTAAAAAAGCGCATAAATGAATAATTTTCGTGATAATTAGTGTTACTTAGATTAGAATACATATATAAAATTGTTTTAAGGACATTTTGACAAAAAAAATTATTTAAATACAATATTTTGGGAAAAATTAACTTAGAATAACCTTTTTTTCAAAATGTTCTCCTTTTGCGAAAAATGCTTCTATTATAATAATATTTTGCCTGTTTATAGCTCAGACCTCTGTACAGAGGCTCAACTATTGTTTTTGAAAAATTCACATTATTTTCAGAGTTACAACCATTTGAAATAACTATCGGCGTTTTTCTCTTAAAATTGCTCCCATCTGTTGTCGTAAAATATGGATAAACCCACTTCTAAGTTATATATTTCAAAAATTCTAGTTGAGCCTCTGTACAGAGGTCTGAGCTATATACAGGCAAAATATTATTGTAATTGAAGCCTTTTTCACAAAAGGTGAATATTTTGAAAATGGGTCATTCTATGTACATTTTTGTCAAAATAATTTTTTATTGTCATAATATTCTTAGAACAATTTTATGTACATTTTCTAATCTAAGTGACACTAAATATCATAAATATTATCCATTTATACGTTTTTGCAAAATAACGGTTCCGAACGTAGTCGGATACCTTAAGACCTGTATATTTGAAATTTGGCAGGCAAGTTACTTTCATTAAGTAGAGAACCGTTTTGTGAAAACCGTATCCCAAGGAAGAGCATACGGTTTTCCCGTTTTTGAAAGATTACACTACTCTGGCAAACTTTAAACTTGGCAAGCCTAATTAGAGATCAATTCTGAACGGGTTTTATGGATGGTGACTTCTAAGGGGATGGGAAGGGGCTACAAGGATATTATAGGACAAATATTCCCGTTTTTGAATTATCAGAGTTATACTTGAAATTTAGCAAATATCTCCCTTCGGTTGAGCAAAAATCCGATAAAAACATTGTTTTTTCCTTTCTTTTTCTTTTTTTCGAAAATCTCATTCCGAGGAAGGTTGTAAGGGGTGTTATAAAATCAATAATAAAAAACACCATTTTTGAAAAAGACTAGACTTAAAAACTTTAAATTTACAAAACATGTTTCTTTTCTTGAACAGTGATCCTCTAAGAGCGAGTTTTCCTGCAATCGTTCTTTCTAGAGGGTTGTTTTCTAGAGGGGTTTATTTTATAGAGATATTAAAGATAAAAGAAAGAATTCGCATTTTCGAGTTATTATACCTACAGACGTACAATTTGGCAAGCATGTTTCTTTTACTCATTAGAGATGCACTAAAAATGGGGTATGCGGTAATCAATTCAAAAGGGGGAAGGGGGGCTATACTGCGGCATAAAAAAATGTGACCATCCGTTTTAGAAGTTCAAATCCTGTCCTTTTAAAATCAAGAGCCGAAATATATAGCAATATTTTTCCATACAATAAAAGCTTGATGATAGGACTAATTAGATAAAAATAATCTAATAAATAATCACACAATAGTGTGAAAAACCCAGCTAGTATGCATATATATATATATCAGGGGCCAACCTTTTTTTAAAGAGTGCCACTATTTCATAAAAATATATTTATGCGTGCCACTTCCAACTTTTCCAACAATCAAATATGGAAAATTGAAAAATTTTTATTTATAAGCATATTATGGTATTTTTACGGAAATACGCATTTTTTAATGCAAGTCTATATATCGTCGAAATTTAAAAATAATATAATAAATAAGATGAAAGTATAAACTTAGGCCTTATTGCTGATAAACTTTTCAAAAGTTCAATCAACTATATTAGGTATAAAATAAAAATGAGTATCTTGAATCACATTTAATTCAAAATAATTTTTAAAGGCTCAGCATCTACTTAATGTGGCTTTTGAATTAGTACTTTTTTTACCGTTATCTATATTAGGATTAGCTCTTATAGATACTAACAAAACTAGGTTATTATAGGTGTACATTAGCTAGTTTTGAGTGATATTTATTTTGTTATGTTCATTGCAGAAAAAAATTAATCGCAAGCATATTTTGATCTAAATTTTGAGGTTTTATGTCTGAGACAACCCCACTTAAATAAAGTTGTTAAAAATGGTTATTTATTATCTTTTCAAAATTTTTAAAAGTTTTCAGTATGTCTTCGCGTGCCACTAAAACAACTCCATCGTGCCACACTGTGGCCCGCGTACTGCGGTTTGGCCACCCCTGATATATATATATACTGCTTTATCTCTCTATTCTTTTTATATTTTTGCTAAGTGCTACAATTCAACAGTTTCCAAGCTTTGAATTTGCATCTGAATCCAGAATCTGGCAATAACTTGTTTATTCTACTCAGATTTAGCGTGGGCTCTGCATTTTTGTACGCAATTTTTAGGTAAGTCACCTTAATCTTGTATTGGATTTAGATATTCTATCCATTATTTTCAATAGGTTTTTGCTAAGTATTATTAACATAAAGGGAGAAGGTTGGCTGGCCACAAAACATGTTCAACTCAACTCTTATATAAATTATTTTATATATAAGCAGGCCAAAGTCAGCCATGTTTATAATACTGTAGCATCCAATTTTTATATCTCCACCCTATTATATCTGTAGTTAGTCATTTATCCTTCAATGTCTCGTTGCCTTGAAATTTCAATTTTTTTCAGTTTTGCTTGTTGAATGTTTATCTCTCTTTGATAGAGAATTTTGACTAGAGAGAGAGAGAGAGAGACATATATATGGTTAAAATTTAAAAAATATAAACCTAACATAGAAATATTATGTTTTTTCTTTTATTTATTTCAAAGACCATTAAAAGATTCACGTTGTAAGAACTACTTTTCTTCCAAATCTCGTCTTCAGATCACATATCATTCATGTGTCGATAACCGTGACCACATCATTTCATTGATTTATTTAGTTTCACATGACCCGATGTAACATAAGCTGTCATCATTCAATATCACTTAACACAATAGGAAGCATGGAATATAAATAAATAAACTCAGAATCAATACATTAATGGTTCCAAGAAAAGACGGAAAAGACTGCTTAGCATAAAATTTGCACACATCCTCCGATTGTGTTATAAACTTCTTTTGTACGCTTTATGTTAATGATCTGGACGTCTCATGTTATGGCCAACGTTTCTAGAGTAATGTTGTTGTTTTTCTCTCAAGTATTCAATGCTGTTCGTAATTTGCAAATTATTTAGCTCTGAAAGAGAAAAGTAAATCATAATTACAGTAAATCATCTCTATTGTATGTCTTTTGATGAAATTTCAAGAAAGGCACTGTATAAAGTTTGTTTAATAAACGTGATGTTTTCTGTGCAAGGTTAAGTATTGTTTCAGCAATAAATTGTGTTTTAAGTGCAGCACAGGCCCAGCAACTGCGTACAATATCTCCATCAGTTAACTCTTTTAATAATATCAGTTTTCCATAATTATTTTCAATTATATTTAATAACTATTTAGGGTAATTGAAATGTATTTCATATCAATATAATTCAACGACAAACTCAGAGCTTTTTATGGGGAAGGAAAAGTGTTCTACATCGCTTTGTAATTTAATGAAAGCATTTCAAAAGCTAATAGAATAAATGTTGAAGCCTCTGTATTCGTTTAATATTTTCTTTTGCGCCTTTCGCGTTCACTTTTGATACTCAAAGAAATTTCATTAAGCTTCAAACTTCATTTTTAGGAATCCTCCTTTACACTATTTTTTTTTTTTTTTTTTTGAATGCTGTGGATAATTTGGAATATTTGCGAAAATTCATAAAACATTTCATCTTAAACAGAAATCATAACTATAAATATCATAACATGCATGCCATCTTAAGCCAGCATCAACAACTTTGACTTGTCTATACATGCCTCAAAAGTCAAATTTTATCGTATAAAAATGCTCGGTATTGAATTATTTTCAAACCGAGCCAAGACTTCATACGTGATTCATTAAATTCTCCTCAATGAAATATAATGGGTATCTGAATGGTCTTGGTCGTGAATTCATGACTTTCATTATTGAATGAATCATGAGTACGAGTATTTGCGCTACAGAAAATCATTCCCCCTGTAAAGATGCTGCTTCACGTTAAATATTAGGTTGCCAGTATGAAATGGAGCAAAGTTCATATTATTTCAATTACACATAACCTAACTTAGACACCCTATTTTGGCATAATTTGTTTTACGTGTGAAAGGTACATCTTTTCCTCTTTTTAACGCATATTTCAGTTTGAAAAAAAAATTAACAGATCATCTTAAAATCTTAGTTTTATTGGGAAAAAAATCGAATTCAGTCATGTGCATTTTTTGCTCCATTTCATACTTGACAACCTAATATATCGAGGTTCAAAAACATCCTATTGGCATATTGGAGAGCATTGGAGAGTTGTATACAGTAAGACCACGCTTAACGCTGTTTCGGCTTAACGCTCTTATTTGAATTGTGGGATTCCCCGAAATAGCATGCAGCGTTAGACTTTCCGATATCCGAAGCAGTTTATCTGTGTTTCTTTTTTCCGGCGGTATTATATAAAAGTATTTTTATCGTTTCAAAGATTTATTGATGTTATTGTAAGAATAAATTTATATAATATAACGATTGCTATAGTGACAAATATTATGATTTTTAGTTTTGATAGTAAAATACATGAAAATAAAGCATAAAAAAAGCATTTCACAAGAAACTAAAATGCAAGTGATTAGAAGATGAGATACTGGTGAACGTCAATCTCAAATGGGTGCTGCATTGAATTTGGCCAACTTCAACAATAAGGACCATTCTTAAGAATAAAGAAAAAGTACTGTCATCGGGAACTGCAACTACGACAAGCTCTGCAACTGAAATTACCCGTTCTAAAAACAATACAATAGAGGAAATAGAAAAACGACTTTCTATATGGATTGATGACAAAATTGAGCGCAAAATGCCATTAACCCAATCTACCTTCCTGATAAAATGGCAGAAAATTGGAAATACAGAAGAGACTGAATGATCGGAAATGTAAACATGTGACATCTCTCGCGTTCTTCTTCTAACATAACTCCTACGTTCCTTGACGGCCACGATTAATGGCAAAACTTTTCCAACCCAATTCCAAGAGGAGAAACGAAGCAACAATGCAAATAAGATATACTTTAAAAGGATAGAAAGTTTAGTGAGAAATAATGGCAATCTTAGAGAAAGCTTAGTGTGGAACAAGTGGAAGTGAGATTAGACGGCTACCAATACGGAGACGCCCACCCCCGTTAATAATTACAAAGAGGAAAAGATTGCACACGAGTACATCAATCTACCTGCAAGTATCAGAATCGTTATTTCAACCAAGGTAGGGAATTATATTCAAAGCTTAGTATAATATAGAAAGCGAGATTAGGCAGATAATTAGTTATATTTTGATAAGTGACCTGTTTTGCGATCTGACTTAAATAAATCGGCATACTTTGGTTTATTCTCACTTAAAATAAGTTTGTTCGTTATATAAGTAAATTAAGTTAAATTCTTAATAAAAGTCATATTAAGAATTATAGAATGTCTCATCCTTCCGATAATCCACACCTCTAACTTACCTGGAACCCCACATTATTAGCTATCGACAGATGGCCATGTCACAAACATACTGACTTAGAATTTTATTTACTTTTATATGCATATTCCTTTATTAGGTTTCTATTTTGTAAGAAATACATTTTTGTTTTATTGTTATAAAAAACATAATTAATAAATTTAATGGTAAAATACCTGACCAATTTTCTTCACCTAACCCATTATTTACATGATGAGATAACCTCGCTTAACGTTGTTTCATATTACGCTCTAATTTGATGGAACATATACCTCGCGTTAAGCGGGGTCTTACTGTACTTGTTCAGGGTCCCTCCTTGTCATTTGATACGGGTTTAAAATTAGGGGGTTTGTTGCCAATTGTTCTCGTTGGCCTCAGAGTGCGGCATTAATTAAAATAACCCGCGAAGTCACGAATTCAGTGTTAGACTCCATCCAAAATCACCATATGATAATTGTTGATCAAACATTTCCTACTTTCTATTGTCCAATGCTGCACAGTAAATAGGTTTCGATATTTTGAATCATAATAAGATAATGAGGCCGACATTAGATCTGCCTGGAACCTACTCTGTCCATCTATATCAAACCAAGTTTATTGGTATATAGCTATATTAAGGAATGTTTAGTTGGGTTTGAAATTCTCAAGTAGAGTAGAGGATACTTTGATTATGTTTGATTCTAATTTTCATCAAAAACAATTATAAGGCTGATAGTTTTTTTCCCCTCTGGCAACATAATACTCTTAACATTCCTTATAGTTTTGAGCAACGCTTAGATGACAAGATCAATACTTGAACTAACCCCGAAAATACTTCACAAGATGAACTTCAAGACCTAGTCATATTATATATCTCACAACAGACTTTGAGGGATAAATGGGATTTGAACCCAAATACGACTTTAAATCGAAGATTGTGTGCATTGTAGGTAGTTTAGATTCGTACCTGCATGAGTGAGCTCAACATCCACATCAGTCGAGGAGTGCAGGAATTTGAAAAATGTTGGAAAGAATAATCTTTGAAATCCCAAATTCCAACATAGCCGTTGATTTGTGTCACAGGATTACTGAGAACCCACTGACTCAGTACGTTGCCAGCGCCGACGAATTCCTTGAAACTAAATGTCTCTGGGCACCAGTGACCTTAAAATAAAATAATATCAGCTATTAAGAATAAGAAATTCAAAATTATATATAAAAATTGTATACTAAATAGGTGTATATAAACGCATTTCTGCCTGAAATGAAATTTCACCTATTTTCATGACGAATATTGCCCTTCCTTGGGCATCTCTGTGGGCCAGGTAATTAAATATGTTACATCTCAGGATGGCCTCCATGTCTTTGGGACGACGGAATAATCTGGGGTGTTTGACTCGATACCTGAAACAATGAATTTTATGAGATTAAAAATAAAATTCAGAAAGTTTTAACTCTTTCTTTTGCAATTCTTACTGTTAGTTCACTCCCTCCCTTTATCTGTATGTATGTATATATATATATATATATATATATAAATGGATGTTTGTATATATGAAATCACATCAAACCAACACCGTTCAACCGATCACTATGAATATTGGTATGTATATGTATTTTTTGTGGAGACGGTTTTTGTGCTATCCTCTTTATCACAACTCCCAACAGGTGGCGCTACTGCATATCAACTTCTGCACCGTTCAATCAATCCCCAAGTTGCCAACGGGGTCACCAAAACTGATGTCAACTTAGCTCTATCGCCAACATTTCGCTATGTTTCTACTGAATCGTCATTATAGTGTAAGGAACGGCGTTGCTTGCGAATAGTACAAATTTAACATAAAATAAATACAACAGAAAGTAATATTAATATATTACACATTCAGATATAAATTATTTACACTATTTTAAAAGCGTTCATTACACAAAATGAGAAACAATGTGATACTTTTGCTGAGCAGAGATAAAAGAAGGTGTTTTCAAAAATCGACCCACAACAGAGTTACGGGCGTTATAAATAAAAAAATCCTTTTTATCACCTATAGATCTACAGACTTAAAAACTAACAAATAAGGGTTTTTTGTTCAACTGAGCAGCAAAAAGCTTTTTTTGTTGTTGTTGTTGAATTTGCAATTCACATAAAATTAACTCATTAAAAACTTCTTTATCCTTCAAAATGTATTGTTTAATTTTTTAATTCACCCATGCGAAAAACGGGTATACCAGCTAGTATATACACTGGTGTGCAAAACTTAAGCAACAGGTGGGTTTATTGCCATAACTTCACGAAAAATCATCTGAGAGACATGAAATTCTGAAATGAGGGAGAGTATTATGTACGTAAAGGATGACGAAAGCATCGGCGCTGAAAAAAGGAATACAACGCATACGGTATGGAATCAAACAAAAACAAGCTTTATTGAACGCATAGTATCGTGACTCATGATTGTCTATCCAACAGGAAGAACAACAAGCAGATGTTCCTTAATATGGTATATGCCCTCCCCTACTACAATGGTTGCTTCACACCGTCTCCGCATACTCAGAACCAGCTGGTGCAACATTTCTTGAGGTAGGAGTGCCCATTCCTCAATCAACATCTGTTTGAGTTGTTGGTTGTACTCCGGATGATGTGAGCTTGTGGCAATACGTCTCCCCAAAGCATCCCACACATGTTCGATGGGATTTAAATCTGGGAGCATGCTGTGCCAATCCATTCAGTGATATCTTCACTTTCCAGCAGCTTCTCAACAGCAAGAGTGCGATGTGGAGTGCATTGTCATCCAAAAGATGAAGTCTGGGCCAATGGCACCTCGGAAAAGACGCACATGGGGAAGAAGTACCTCCTCACAATAGCGATCCCCGGTTACAGACCCTCTGTCGAAAATGGGAAGCTCAGTTCCGCCGTTCAGCATAATGCCAACCCAGACAAGAACTCCAGGACCACCGTACGATGTCTTTCCTTGATGTTACTGGGATAAAACCGGGTCCCGATCTCTCTCCAAATCAAAACGCGTTGAGAATCGCTGGTACTGAACCGACTCTCATCCGTAAAGAAGTAACGACTCCATTGATCAGTTGTCCAGTTTTTGTGCTCTCTGTCCCACTGTAAACGGTCGCTTCGGTGGCCATCTTTCAACGGGAGGCAGCGTTCAGGACGGCGGGTGAACAGGCCCCCTTTGTGAAGGCGTCTGGCCACAGTAAACCGCTACACTTGTCGACCTGTTGCTGTACAGAGTTTCTGAGCAATGGTGCTTGCTGACTGCTGTCGAACTTTTTTCGCCTGCAGGATGATATATCGGTCATCCCCTGCAGATGTCGTCTTCGGGTGGCCCCCGCCAACCTTTCTAACAGCTGTACCTGTGGTTTGGAACGCTTTCCAAGCACGCGAAACGACACTTTTGTTGATTCCGAACTCTGCAGCTACACTGGTGACAGTACGCCCCTCCTCCAGCTTTCCGATCATTCTTCCACGTGTGAAGTCGTCCAGGTGATTTCTTCTAACCATATTTCACGAACTGACTCACTGGCACTTGCAGAGAATATGGTGAATTGCGTCTCCGTCCTTCATTTCATTCTACTGTTGAGCAGCGCGCGACATCACGCGTTTTGCGTACGCTCACATCGCTTCTGACGTTTGTTCCTGATATTTGCATACGCATGACGTTTCTACTGACTTACGTGTTCCCTCTACTGATCTCCAGACCTCCTTTTCTGCAATTTCATGGCTATCTGCTAACTTTTTACGTTGTTGCTTAAGTTTTGCACACCAGTGTATATACATATATATATATATTTGTAGATATATATCTTGTTAAAATTTTGAATCATTAATAAAATACTTTCTATTCATCTATTCGAGTTCAAATACATTTTTAAAACTAGTAGTGCTGTTTGCATTATTTGAGGCTTGCTTTACTTTCCCCTCAATCTGAAATTCTAGGAACGCTCAATTAATTAAAAATAATTAGTTGGTTCTTTCTGCATTTGGGAGATACTGCTTTATTAAGAGCTATGGTTCAGACCTCAAGTTATTTAACGCACAATTCCCAAATAAAAAAATAATATTACACTTTAAAACTCAATGACAAACAATTATATTGTCTTTCCTTCTCATATCTCCAACTCTTTTTTAAATATTAATGAAAATAAAATATGTAACTTATATCATTCTTAACTATTTATCCTAAGTTAAAACAAGTAATATAAAAAAAAATTTAACTCCTATTTAGGTAACAAAGAGAAATGTTATTTTACAGTTACTTTTTAATTAAATAATTACAATTAATATGAATATGTATATACACACGCATAACAGAATCACACTATTAAATGAGAAAATGGAAAGCGATTTTTTTCTTGCAATTTTTCATTTTCCTTTCTATGTAGGGTGTTGGCTATTCATTTGTTTGTTACTATTTGTTCATTCATTAAATTTAATTATTCAAATAAAACTGCATAGAAAAAAAGTAAAATTTTAAAATTGTCCACCCCAGGTATGATTCAAATGGATCTTTAGTTTAAAGAAGCCCAACGGCTATACGTTGCGTTACAAGTACACAACGAACGATTTGCCTTTCTATATATGCTGTTGGATTATTATTTTTGTGTTTGTTACTTTTTATTCCTTAATTAAGTTTAACTAATGAATTAATATTTGAAAGATCTGTATTAATATCAAGTGTCCTCCCCTACAAGTTTTTAAAATGTTTGGGGAAAACTTGGGTGGATGAATAAAAAGTATTTTATTAAGATTAAAAATCGAAAAGATATATTTATATATATATATATATATATATATATATATTTTTATATATATATATAAAATTTTTTCCCCTCGAGCAACTGTCCCCAATTTATACTTACATTATTTTAAAAGTATTACATTAATAATTCTAAATTTTATATTTTTTTATATAGATGTTTTATTTTGGCAAAACCCAAATTTTTATACCAAATTTAAATTTTTTACCACAATATCTTAATTTAATACAGACAAATAATAACAAAATAAGGAAATTTTTTTGACATACATGTCAAATTATATGAAAATGTAATAGTTTCAAATATTTATGATAAAAGAATTTTTTTAAATTTTAAATTTTAAAAGTTCCTCATTGGGGATAATGTAATGTATCATATTCAGAAATATTGTTTTAATTATATCAACGAATAAATTTCTTGTGTCAAAAATAGACATTATAAATAATAAACATTTTACTAAATATTGCTTAAATCAGAAATTAATTAATTTTATTAATAGTTATATAAATAAAGCTTTAAAATAGTTAGGTTTAAAAATTATGGGGGTTGATAATAGTTATTCAAAAACAAATATTTTGTTATAGTTATCTCCATAATCTAATATTAAAATTAGAAATTACTTACTTTATTTTATTCATATTTACCCCTGGTGTTATTATAGTTATGCTATAATATGCAACTATTATTTTTTAATTTTTCCTTTTAATTTTTTTTAAAAGGTTACATTTCAGCCACTTTTTTTTGTTTTAAAAATCTGTATTAGGGTATAGAATCTGGCAACAAATTCATGTTTCCACTCCAGATTTGGGGGGGTTTTGCATTTGTAAGTGAAATTTTTTTAGGTAAGTTACCCCCTATCTTGTAATGGATTTAAAATATTTCTACCCCATTATTTCAAAAGGTTTTTGCTCAGTGTTATTTAAAAAAAAAGGGGAAGGTTGGCGGGCCCAAAAAACATGTTAAACCCCACTTTTTAAAAAATTTTTTTTTATAAAATTTTCCCCTTAAAGTCCGGTAATGTTTCCAACCGCATCCTTTTTTATATTTATTACCCGATTACAAATTTTCCTTCATTGTGTGTTTTTTCCTGCTGTTTTATGTGTTTGTCGAATTTATTTTTTTGGATTTTATCTCTTTTTAGTAGAAATTTGGGCCCTTATATATATATATATATATATATATAAAATATATATTAAATAGAGAGAGGTAAAACTAATAGTAAAATTGAGAGAAAATTATAATTCCCTCTTTCTCTCTTTAAAACTCAAAGACAAACAATTATTTTGTCTTTTGCCATTCAGTTTCATTCTCATATTTCCAGCTTTTTCTTAAATATTAATGAAAAATAAGATATGAAACTTATATTATTCTTAGCTATTCTAAATTAAAATGAAGTTCTCCGAGAGAAATAAATACCTTTGGTTCTCAGATTCAGACAGGTAATTAAAATTATCAAACAGATATTCCTAATATTTTGTGTGGCTAATAAAGTACTTAAAGTAGTGTGAGTACCTGTAGTGATCTCTAATCAAATTGGCTGCACGTTCGTCGTTGAATTTTCTGGCTCTCAAGAAACGGTGTAAAAACTCATCATCTGTGTTGGGGAAAAGCTCTTTCTCTTCTGAAATAAAGTAATTGGAATCTTCATTAACAGCCATTGTATTAACAATATTTAGTTTTTATTTTAATCAATGTTTTCAATTTGCAGGAACATTAGTAAAAAAAATATAAGAAGACGTTACGTAATAATTTTACCGATATTAATTTTACTATTATTATGAACCAATATTTTTTTAAAAAATAATACTTATACAGTGGAACATCATTTATCCGAACGTTTATTATCCGAAACGTCAAATATCCGAACCAGTTTTTTTTTTGTCAACTACATGTATTGCATATGAATACGTTTTTCGAACTATGCTTAACAGTTGTTTCCCATGACGGGAAAACCCAAGATCAGGTATATTTGGAGAATTATCAGTGGCGTAGCTAGTCTTGAGTGGGCCCTGTATCAAAGTTCCTTGGGAGTCCTTGCAAGTGGGCTCTCAACATTTTGCAATTTTTCGCTTAAGCGTTTTGGGGCCCCGTATCATTGATACAGCAGTAGCTACGCTCCTGAGAATTATAGTTGTGTGATTTGGTAAACATCTGCACGAAATATTAGGTCAGTTTGTTTCCAAGCGAGGGGGGTGTACAGTTTTTTGTTGATTTTTGTGATCTGTTTGGCTTTGAATTCAAAACAAAAGCGCAACGTCTTGAAATCGAAAAACGAAATATTGAACATCGTGAAGGGAGAAAGTGGAGCGTCTCTAGCACAATTTTATTTGGAAATCAACAAATTCTGACATAAAAAAAAGGAACCATTTTAAATTTTGCGTCAAAACGACTCAGAAAATGGGTTTGAAAAAAAAGAAGGGGAAAACCTTAAAGGGGCCCTGGTTTTATAATTTCGAAACCAAATTTCCCTTTTAAAAAAAGGTTTTAAAAAAAGGGAATTTTCAAAAAGAAAATTTCCGGTTTTTTTTTTTAGGGTCCCCCTTGGTTTTATTTTCGAAAATCCGGGTTCAAAATTTTGGGCCCATTTTTGTAAACGGTTTTTACAAAATTTTTTCCCAAATTTTTACACATTTATAAATTTTTTTTTTTTGTAATTTTAAAGGGTTTTTTCAAAATTTCAAAACAAATCTATACGGAAATAAAATCCTCTGGTGTATCGATGAAAAAAAAAAAAATAAAAAATAAATTTGTAAGCTAACTACTGCCACAAAGGGAATGAAACTTAGGTAATTAAACTATATTACGCATGGCAAAAAGTCTAAATAATTTTTGTAAATAAAGCAGGCATTTTAGTACTTTTTAACATTTATTGCGATGAGAAGACAATTGCAAGAAAAAACATCAGGAACATTTAATAGCTTATTTAGAATTAAGCTTTATAAAAATAAAGACCTACTATCGAAATTACAGTACAATAAAGTGGAAGTCGGGAAACAGCTTGTACCGGACTACGTGGATCAACGGTGCTGGTAAAGAGAGCTGGGCGGGTTATCAAATGTTGCATTTTACATTACTACTCATTTCTAAATACTCACAAACCAATAATCATCATTTTTGATTATTTATATTGCTGAAAAATAATTATTTTGAATATAAAATCTTCTGACCAAAATTAAGCCTTTTTTCTATTTTTTCGAAAATTTAATCCCTTTGTGGCAATATTAAATTTGGGGGAGATTTTTTCCCCCCTAAAATCTTAATGCCGGGGGAACACTTTTCACTCGGGTGGGTTTCCCAAAAAAAAGTTTTTTTTTTTACCCAGTATAACCTTTTGATCCCCCCTTTGAATACTGCATTAAAATTAGAGTAAAAAAAAATTTTTTTTTAAAACATTTCTGTAAGGTACCCGACTGTGGTAAAAAGGTAACCCAATAAATACATTCTATGAAAAAGTGTAGGGGTAAAAAAATAAATACAATTTTTTTAGAAGTAAACACAGTACTTAAAATAATTTTTAACTTATATATTTTTTTTTAACTGGAACTTTTTCCGCGTAACATTTGACCAGAATGAAGATAATTGTCCAGAAAACAACTATTAAAGTTGGGACGTGTTTCTGATTCATTTTTTTTCACTCACTTGTTAAAAGCTCTTTGACACGGACCAGATGTCTGTTGAGATCTTCGGGTTTCTCATTTAGCTCTTGTTTGGCCTTCCTTATGTCCTCTTTGGTTAGTGTCGTGTCCAGTAAAGGACGATAGATAGACTTCCCTTCTCTTACTCGCTGTGCAGTATCCATTCTAAAAGAAGGGTGTAGGCGAAAAACTCAATTATTCATGGTAACTATATATCCAGATAATATACATAGGCAATGCGTATTGACATAACATATAATGAAGAATGCAGTATATAAATTAAAATACATGGTAAGTGGATATTTTTATAATATACATAATAAAGTATTTTTATATGCTTAGCATGCATGGTAAAAAGTATATAACTTCGTGGCACACATTGTAAATTTATATATCTTCGTAACATATATGAATTAAGTGTATCTTTTTGACGGATCCTATTCGCGTCTGTGACTAATCCTCTGGCGAAAAATATTTCTTAACTGTTGAAAACGTTTATAAAATAACTTCCCGTGGAAAAACCGGGATTTTTATGTTTAATTTTTATGTACTATTTAAACTCAAGAGAAGTGAGTATAAGAGTTATTCGTTAGGCTGCTATTGAAGTTAGATTAGCAAAATTACTATCTGAAGTCTTTGGACTTCTTGAAGAGAATTTTTAGTTCGGGACATCACCGGGAAAACCTTTTTTTCTACAGTTACATCGGATCGTAAGTAGATAAGTGACACAATTTTTGTCTTAGGGATTTAGGATAGTAATTAAATTGATGCTCCCTCAGTTTATTACATTTCTTGTTAGTAAATTGAAAGAACAATAAATTTTTTTTTTAATAATAATGGCTGATTATTCGGTGTCCCAAACTTACCAGTGACCTCAGGGTCACGACATCTTTATATGCCTAGGATACACATGATAATAAGTATATAGTTTCGTGACATACATAGTAAATATGTTTATCTTCGTAAAATATATGATGTATGTTTCTTGTTGTGTTTGATATAAACAATGATTGTACATTTATACGTTTTTCGCTGATTCTTCATTTACATAAGGGAAATTTAATAAATGAGGGGGTTAATTTATTTTAAAGGCAAATTATCCCAAAAGTTTTTTTAAAAAGATTTTCTAAAAGAACAAAATCAACAAAATTTTTTACTCCCCCAAACAATGTTTTTATTTGTAAATTTTCAAATTAATTTTCGAATTTTATCTGTCCCAGTAGCGCACACAGGAATTTTTTAAAAGGGGGGGCCGGGGTTTAAAAATTCACCATTCTTGTATCATGCTCCCTTTTGATTTTTTGTCGATTTTCGGGAACAAAACACAGTAAAAAATTTAAATTTTTGAATAAATAATTGGGGTTAGTAAAAAAGTTAATCATTAATAACAAATACTTAATAAATTTTAAATTTCTTTTCCAAAATTTATAATCCCAAACGGGAAAAAAACAAAAAAGGGGTTTTGGGGGGGACCCCCCGGGGCCACCTTTTTTGTGTGCGCCACTGATCTGTCCCATAATATTTTTTTCTAATAATATACTTATTAGCAAAATATTTATTTTAAAAATTAAAAGCCTCTTGTAAATTGAGTTCAAAAGATGTGGTAACGCTTTATTAGTTTTTGAGATCTTATCACACTCTTTAGTAACGAAATACAAATAACCAGGCGCAGGCATTTATGTCTTTTAGCGGTAAATTTGTGGTTTATTCATATTAAATATATTAAATCTTTTACCTTTTAAAAAGGGAATGAGGGGAAATTTAAAATTTTTTATTTTTAGAAAAAGTTTGATGAAAAATCTTATATTTGGGGTCCCCGTCCTTTCCCTTAACAAAACCCTTTTATTTTTTCCCCACGATTAATGGAAAAAACCTTCCAACCCAATACCAAGAAGACAAACGAATAAAATATGAAATGAGAAAATTTTTTTAAAAAGGATAGAAGTTTTGAGAAGGAGCCAAGTTTAGAATAACAGTGTAAATCATTCGGACTTGGATGTCCTATAGCTCGGGAAAAAGGATACGTTCATAAAAATTAAATTATAGGTGTTACCCCAATCACTGAAGGAAGGAGACTCTGAAAAAGGTAATATTTTGTATGGGAAGTTGATGAATCAGTTTTTATTAAAATTAAATAAATTATCAGTTGGGATCTGACTTGAAATAAGGTTTAATTGGGTTCCTCACTTTAAAAAGTTGTCAATTAGAATTAAGTAATATGTTATTCTTAATAAAAGTTGTATTAAGAATCCAATATGCTCATCATTTTGATAATCCCACACCTCTAGCTTACGCGGATCCTAATAGACATAGTCATCACAGGATGAATATGTCGCAATATAGTTGAATTTTGTACATATTTAGGGGGAAATGTGAAATAAAATTTTTAAAACTTTTTACTCAAATCTAAACAAGATTTCAAAATATGTTTATTAATTTTGTATGCAAAGTAATATTTATGAAAATTGAATTGGCATGTGTACCATATACCAGAAAGAGTTCTATAAGTTTGTCAAATAATATTTTTACTAATACATTTTACATTTCACATGATAAATTACAACATTGTTGTTTCAAAGAAATATTCAAATTATTGTGGATATTTTATATTTTTCTTATATAACGTCTTTTTAATTATTATTAATTTAAATCATATTAGGTAAAATAATATTGAAAAAGATTCAGAAAAATTTTAAATAAATAACTTCATTATCTAATTTAATCATCATTTTCATTATTTTATCATTTTTCATTGTCTAAATTTCGTAAATTTAATTTTTCTCAGTAATTCTCATGGGCTTTTTTCTCTAAAATACGAATTACTAAAATTGTGCAATATAATTTCGTTACAGAAATGTATTGCGTTAGAATTTCAATTTGTATTACCGTAAACGCGTACTTTTAACCCAAAAATAAGATCAAAATTTACGGGTGCGTGTTATACGCCAGGTATAAAAATGATAGCTTCAAAAATAAAAAAGAGGTGCATAAAAAAACTTAGTCTTCTACAAAGATCGGAAAAATGTTTATTTACAAGAAATATCAGACCTTATGAGCTTAAAGGGTTGTTTTTCTAGAAATATACTATTTTTTCAAAATCCTGGGGGGGGTAATGCCTCAAATAAATGGCTTTAAAACATAATAGTATTGCTCATTTACATTGCAGGTTCCTTCATAAAAAAAGGGGGTGGGCGTTATATGGCAAATATACCTTTAAAAAAAATGCAACTTGAAAGTATAGGTGCGCGTTATACACCGGTGTGCGCTATAGGCCGTATTTTACGGTATTCATTTTTTATTAAATATATTTATTCAAGAAATAATAAATAATAACAAATTTAATTTAATGCACTCTCCGGATTAGAAAAATGAAGAAAAATTCTGCAACATTCAAGATACACGATTACAAAAAACATATTTGTAATACCAGACAAGAAATGCTCTACGCCTTCAGCTACTTTTTGTAAATGTAAGTAGATTTTTTTTTCTGTGGGTGTGGTGTAATTTTCTATGAGAGAATCGTACGTTAGCTAAACAATAGTCCATAAGCTACTGTATTAATTAAAAAGCATTTTCTTTTTTTAAAAAAATACGTAATGTAAATTTTTTTACAACTGTATAAATATTTTATTAATATGTTATGAATAAAAATGAAATTTAAAAAAACTGAACTTTAGATGAAATATTAATAATCTACTGCTAATTCTCAAGATAAAAAAAAAGTGTGAAAACTAGACAAAAAAAAGTTACACAAATTTATTTTTATCAGTATTATAATGAGTAAAATTACTAGTATTCAATAAAATAATTCGCATTGTAAAAAATAAAAATAAGGGGGGAAAGGATACTTTTCATTGAACACTGATATAGCTACTGCAGTCGTGCTGCCATCTATTGCTTTCTTTAAACAACTAATACTGCTGATTAAAATTTTGCTTTATAAATTAGCTACTTTTTAATAATAGTACTTTTGTGTTTCAAAAATATTCACACATGAAAGGAAGGATAGGTTTGAATATATGTTACACCTGATAAAGTTTTAATCCAATCATTACAACTACCTGCTAAAAAAAGTCAATATATATTCAGTGGACAGAACTGGACAATAGCGTAATGTACTGCCCAGCATATCGCAGGGGAGGCTAGGGGCCAAATCCTACGTTATGTTATTGTTTTGCAATCCCTTGTAGATTTGGCTTGGGGCCCAAAACTTGATTTTGCTGGGGGCCCCTTAATGTTCTCCGTTATGCCACTGGAACTGGAGCAGAGGCGTGGCTACCTCCGTATCAACAGTATAAGTAATATGGGCCACCAAAATACAGGGGCACTTACATGTATAATATTTTGACACTTACAAACAAGTGTTATTAATACGATCATTTTTATTACCTAAAAAAAGGTATCTCCAGAGAATTTTCATACAAGGCCCATTCAGGACTAGTTATACAGATGAACTGAAGAAATATTTGGTACCATATATTAAATGTGTGAACTTCAATGCATAAAATTATAAAAAATTCCCTTACTTTCTAAACCCATTACTTTTATATGCTTTGTGAGCTTAAATATTTATATCTGAATATCTGTCAGAACGTATCTACAATTCGAAGCAACTTGACTTTTGTTTTGGAATTCAAATTTTGAAGCTGCCATCTGTTGGGCAATGTAGAAGTAATATAAATGCGAAATTGCGCTTTTATTTTATCAACATATATGTATCTCAGAAGGAAAAAAGAGTGTTCCATATATGCACCAATACTTTTCAATAAAATCTAAATGAAACTCAGTTTCATTATAAAAAATTATCGCATTAAAATACTTTGAAAAAACACGAAATTTACGCCTTGGCTTGCATTTATTTTTTTGAAAAATCAAATGAAATAAACTTAACGAAGTACTCAGAAAAGATAAAATAATAAATAGAATTATATATTTTTAACACGTCCGTTGCCATTGACGTACTGGCGCGTCAGCATAGTGCTATCTCGTATGCAGGCGCCACTCTGGGAAGACGATGGACTAGGATAAGCTTTATTGCAATTTGGATTCTGAGGATGGATATACCAATTTTACCGGCAGCGAATGTATTAAATTACATGTATGTGAAGATTGATATTGAATAACTGAATAATGAATGAAAAATCACTTTGAATAATGATAATGTAATATAAAAATAGTAAAATCTCTATTAATTGTTTATTCATCTAACTTTAAATTTTACACCGGCATAAGGTGTTCGAAATTTTCACCTTATTTTTAAAATTTATTTTTGAAGTAAATTCCTTTTTAAATGTGTAAACAAAGAAAAAAATACTTTTAGAAAATGTTCGCTTTACAACATTTTGTACACTTAAAAAATCCCTTAGGGCAACATTGAGGATATAAAACACCATCAGTTAAAAGTAGAGAGTTGCATGGTAAGGAACATAATCTCTGAAAAAGGAAATCAAATGCTGATACTACGAGTACAGTACAAAATAATGGGTATTTTGATTGTAAAATGGGATTGGAGTTCAAATTTCTAACTTGGTCTGCTTAAGTAGTTAGGAAAATAAAGGAACAAATTAAGTGTATTTCTTCTCATTCGAACATGTTATAACATTCCTATGACTAGCGTTAATAAATAGCCTTAACGTTGTTCAATTGTTTTTGTTGTTGTTATATTGAGTTGCGCTTTAGGGTATCCGAAAGATTAATTAAAAGCTTTTGAAAAATAAAAAAGATATTCATTCAAGTATTGAAAAAATTATTTCGAAAAAAAATGAAAAAATTATAAATTTAGGAGTTATGAAAGATGTTAAGATTTCTAAATCCTCTCCATATACCACTACACGAATTAAATTTATGCAAACAATCATGTTAACAGAAGCTTCCAGATTACAAGTACATTTAAGAAAGTTAATTTGTACCCAAAGAATTATTAAAACCAAAGAAAACTCAAAATAGTTACAAACAAATTCAAACGAATATTTTTTATGAACTACACGAATTTCTCGAATATTCTAATTTAAAGTGTACTAATATAAATGTACTGTGATTTGCGCTGTGTGTGTACTTAAAAATCCGATTTCACAAATAATATGTGTTCCAATACACAGAACAAAATTATATTTTTTCTTTTTATACAATTATTATGGACTATACATTGCAGTTTTAGAATGCTTAAAACTTTGAATAATCACTTTTTATATGGACTGTAAATTTAAAGCATTGCAGCAATAATTTCTACATCAAAGGCTTGAACTTACTTTCTCTATATTCTTCAGTGGTTTTGTGATTAGTTACGGGCTGTATACTAACCTGAATAGGTGAATCCTTTTCGCACTTGACAAAAGACATCGGGTAGTCGGTACCCCCTATACCGACAATTTTAAATTGAACCATTTTAGGAACCTGTTTCTTAGAAACTGTTAAATATAAAAACTTCAAATTTTGTCTGTATATTAATTAGGCTTTTTTATTTAAATAATGGTAAAATATTTAAAATATATTGTTTACTGTTTTCAAAAAAATTCATCGTAAAATTATCAATTTGAAATTTTTGAAAATTGTCATTTTTTTTACGATAGCTGCTTTTCAGCAAAATATTTTGGGAAAATCTCCAAACAAGTAGCTTTATTATGTATAGTTACATATTATTTATGTGCAGTATAAAAATTGCAAGTACTTTCATTCAGTGATACCTAAAAAGGGGTACACCGGTTTGAAAACAATCATTTTGAAAAAATTGCTTTTTTTAATGAAAAAGGGCATTTCCCATTACAAAAATAATGAATTACAAATGTATTTGCCCTATTTTATTAAACATTAGTATTTTTTTAAATTTTTTAAGCATAAAATAGTAAAAAAAAAGGTTTTAAATGTTGAAAATACATATATAGTATTTTTTTGTTTTGTTCAAAAGAGATTTTTTTTTTTTTTTTTATCAATTTTCACACATTAAGTAACAATCTGTGAAGAGTTTTAACTTGAATGCATTACAAATATCATATTTGACCTTATAGCATCATAAATATAATGTAAACATGTATCAATATGTAAGAGTAATGATTTGGAAATATGTGATTTTACGACATTGTGAAAGGTTTTTATATGGATTTGTATGTTCAGAATGCAAACACAATTTCTAAAAGTTTCAAAATTCAAAATTTTCTCTTAACTGTACTAGAGATTTCTAAAAAAGTCAAAAATAAAACTGTTTTTATGTTTTTAAACATGAAATTTGTGTATTTTTATGTATGTAACAAGCTTCTCGCAACGACAACAAACATCACATTTGATGTGTAATCTCATACCTTTTTCTCAGAAACTATTAAACATAAATACTCAAATTTTTATTGTATATCAAAATTAAAAATTTATATTTATATTGAAGTGAAATTTTTTTAATTATAATAATTAGTTTTTCACAGACAAACTGTTAGTTCACCGAGCATTAATATTATAAATGTATTGAAAATTGTTATTTTTTGTTAGATCTGCTTTCTATTTGGATGTTTTAAGAATATTTCAGAAATGTCACTTCAGTACCTATACACAATTGCATTTAAAAAACATAGAGTGCATTCATACAGTACATTTACACATTTTTAAAAATATAAATTTTAGAAAACAGAAATTTTTATAAAAAAATCTTACCTTATCAAAAAAAAAAAAATGTATCCTATAATTTATTATGCACGGTAATGAAGGATAAGATACTTGGTTCCCCTTCAATTTCTGTTCATTTAATGGATGGTGTGAAATGTCTTTTACTATTGTTTAGATGAAAAGCAGGTGTTTTACATATGCAATATTTTAACTATTGCCTGTTCAGTATCTATATAGGTTGTGCAATAAGTGCAACCTCATTTCTACCTTAATCTCATTTTTAAGCTATTGAATAATTTTATAATTATCCTTTTTTCAAAAAGCACATTTTGAACAGAATCATCACAAACAATTTATTAAGTACTTAGAAGAATAAAAATTTCTAAAGGAGAAATTTCTAATTACACTACATAAAAATTTCGTCCAGGAACTAAATTTCAAATTAAAAGTAAATATTTTCATCATTTTTACAAGCTTGGCTCCAAAATTACCTAAACAAACCAACAGTTAAAATTACAGCTAAGTTTCATTTAATATACAATTAATTGTGTATGATTGAAGGAAATGTTGTGGAATCTTTGCAAGTTCTCAGATTTAAAAAGTCAATATTTACACTTAATCTGTCAAAATGGGCGTGGCCAGGGCAGCTGATTATTTTTTAAAAGCCATTTTAAAATACTTTAAATTCATGTAATGACTTGTATGTTATATCATTGGAAAGGTAATGATATCAAAAACTCAAAATCGATTTTCAAAAAGTTTTTACCCTACTGACTGCCCTAACACCCAGTATGCTTAACCCTCGTACCCAATATGTTCTCTTCCTTTCTTAACTTCTTTTTATGGCTATTTTTTTACTGTTCATAAAGTGTTTACATTTCTAGAAAAGTTTTTTTTTTGCAATATTTTTTTTATTATTGATTTTAAAAGAACGTGCCGTTTTTATTTAAAAAGAAAGTGGTGTTTTAGTTAAACAGTTATATATGGAAATAATGCGTTATTTTGATTGAGAGATGGCAACGATAGTTCTTGTTCAAACTGATTTTCATCGAACAGTTTGTACGTTGTTTTATCGCTTTATTTTCTATTCTTATGACAGCTGTTCTATATCACGGTCTATATTATTAAAATATAGAGGGAGAAAACATTGTTATCCTTTCTTCTGTTCGTCTGTTAAATCAAGATCTAATGTCGAATTAGTTAGACCTAACGATATAACAAATTTCGTGTCATTGTATAGTTTCTTTTTTTTTATATTCATATTAAAAAGAAACGAGAAAGTTTGAAATGAAGTATTCCCTATAGTAAAATTACTTGCCGAAAATTAGTTCATGATTCTATAAGACTAAGAAATTTCTAGCGGACTTATTGTATTCTGACTTTGCATATTGTTTTGTTTTCCATTTGTATACATGTTGCAATATTATTTTCTTTTATTATAAGTTTGTGTTCTTTTTTTAATTTAATTTTTAATAAGTTAACCTTTATCATGCTTAAATTAATCAATAAAACGGTATTGCATTTTTCTTAATTTCAATCTGCAAAGCAAAATTTGCATGTGTATGTGTGTAAATTTGATGTAATTTACTGGCAACCAATGATTACTGTTCTAGCTATCAATAAGCTGTACCTGATCTCTTTCAAATGTCTGCTTTCAGCAATAATAAACTTAATTCTCAAAAAAAAGTCGTAACAATAATTAATTTATTTTATATTTCTTACTAGATGAAAATAAAACTTTCACAAAAATTTAATTCTGTTTCATCAACCCACTTATGTACTCAAGTAATTTACAAGTATTTTAAAATCGATATAAAATAATTCAAATCTAATCAAATTATTAAAAATTCTACGAAGTTGTTAGGTTGCCATATTTATCTCGAAAAATATGTCTTCTTAATTGGCTTTCATCTCGACATATTCTCGGATCAAATAATTTTCCACTAAATAATATAGTTGTGCATGCGGAGAAAGAACAATGAATTCAATCATTCGATATATAATACAAATTTTAAATTTTATATATATATAATTCACATTTTAAAATTTTATCGTAAAAGTTTGATTCGTAACGTCTTTATAACCAAACACGCACATACTCTTAATTATATCCCTTTTAGAGTTGAGGTCCGTGGTAGCCTAGTGGTCAAGGTATCGGATCATGGCTGGCATGTCACGCGTTCGAGCCCAGTACCTCTAAAGATCCGCCGAGTAGGGGAGAGATGCACATTAAATATGTCGAGAGCTCAAACATCCTCCCGTTGGTGTGGTGGAAGAGGGGGTGCCAGCTCAGATGTCGTCCTTGTCATTTCCCCATGGTTCAGAATTACGAGGTCCGTCGCCGAAAGCCCTCGTGTAGCTAAACAGTGCAACGTTAATATTCACTCGAGAGCTGAGATTGGTCTTTAAAAAACTTCTATACAGCTTATTTTTAAGAAAATTTTCGTGTTTACCAAAACTTACAAACAAAAAACTTTTAAATTAAAAAAAAACTATAATGTTTAATTTTTTAAAAATAACTGCATTGGTGTACTTGGGAGTTGTTTATGTGAATTCTTTTGTTCTGCTATTTATAAAAAAGATTATATATATCCTATATTTTTAACAAATATACATTCAACCTTTTAATACAAGTTTTTCAGTAAGAACATTTTGTTGCCGACCCTCTAATAACAATGTCAAATATTTTTCAAATATTCATTCATGCATGTTACATGCATTTTAAGAATCGTCATGCATAATTTGGTGTTTCAAATAGATGTTTATATTTTATATCCGGGTACTTTTTTGCTGCTTTAAAAATATTAAAATTATATAGCAAAAAGTTACCATCTTATAACTTGTGAATATTCCAAAAGCTTATTTTTTCTCAATGATTGCTGCGTTTGAAAAAGAATTAACATGTTGCAAAAAGTTAGAATAAATTTGAATCGACAGCCTGTACTGTCACCGTTTATGAATAATAAAATTTATTTCCTCATTTTTTTAAAAGAAGTGCTTAAAGCTTTGTATTTTCATTTATGGTATTTTTTCAATTATTTTTTTGCATACTTTAGGAAACATTCCCGAGAACTACATCTATTTTCATTCTCAATTTTTACCTGAGTAAACTGCATAAAACGAATGGAGTAAGAGCACCAGTATTCATTAAATTAAAATTGTTTATAAATGTTTTGTAATTTGCAAATGGGATGATTAAAATTGAATTAGTGAATAGTGAATATGGAGTCAAAATAAGTTCTATGTTGAGAATGCATATTGCCTAATTGCAAATCGATCTATTGTTTACTAGCAACATGCTTTGAAGCAGCAAGGGGACTATTGGGGACGGACCTCGTAATTTTTAACCTTTGTCAAATGACGAAATTGACATATGAGTTGGCACCGTACTCTTAACTTATCACGCCATATTGAGAACTTGTGCCTCGACAAATTTAACGTGCTGGCCTTCTGCACCTAAGGTTGCGGGTTCGACCCCGGCCCAAGTCGGTGGATTTTCATGATGCAGAAAATTGGCAACGACTATGTCGTATGATTATATGGCATGAAAAAAATCCCTTGAGTGCCTGTTTGGCTTGGGTGCACTCGGCGAAATTCAAATCCTAAGTACGGTTTTGCATCGCCAGAGCTCAGGTGTCTCCCTCTGGGGAGGAAACTGGGCATCAAAATTACTTGCGGTAATGGGTATTGCCTGTATCAGCGGTCTCCAAACCTTTTGACCTCACGGACCAGTAAATTCACAATTTAAATTTCGCAGACCACTAATAGGAATTTTTAAGTGTTAAATATATTTATAAAAAAAGTAGTGATCTAAGAACACATAAAATGTACCTGGTTAATAAAATGAAACTATTAATTGTAACCAAATTATGAAAGTTTTATTAATAAACCTTAATAAAATAAACACAAACAATGTAAAAACAAACAATTAAAAAATGGTTTAAGTATATTGAACTTTTAGGATTATACATTCCTAGTGTGATGGATGCCCCTGCTTACGTGAAATAAGAGTATGAATATTTGGATCCAATGTTGTTACCGCAAGAAGGAGAATAGCATATACATTTCAAGGTGAGATCGATACCGTGTTTCGATGGCTGTGACAGATAAAAAGCCTTTTCACATGAATAAGTTGTGCAAAATTAAATATTAAAATTTTCATCACTTTTCACTAAGAAACGGTATTCACTTTTTATGGAAAGGCAAAACGAAGACCTTGATAAGGATAAATAAAATTTAAATTTGAGAGTTTCGTCGGACCATAATTTGATGAGGCTTTCTTTTAGATGCATGCTTAACTTATTATCCTGAATTTTCGCTACGAATTTTCGCGATGAGTAAGTAAGTTCCACATTTTTCTGGGGGCCAGCGAAATCTCCTCGCGGACCACTAGTGGTCCACGGACCAACACTTTGGCAACCTCTGGCCTATATGGTGCCGCATTAAAAAATGATACCAGCTCCTGGGGAATGTACTAGATCTGCAAAGGCTTAAATACCAATGCGCAGCCCCATTAGAGAAGAAGAAGAATTTAACGTGCACCCCCTCTGCAAAGTCGGTATGTAGTGTGTGACGTCTCTCGCGTTCTTCTTCTAACATAACTCCTAAGTTCTTTGACGGCCACGATTAATGGCAAAACTTTTCCAACCCAATACTAAGAAGAGAAACGGATCGAATATGCAAATGAGATATACTTTAAAAGGATAGAAGGTTTGGTGAGATAAAACGACAAGCCTAGAGATAACTTAGTGCGGAATTGTTTGGAATAAAGGTTAGACGTCCTACAGCTTTGGAAGAAGGATACGCTCATTGCCTTAAATTATAATAGGATTAAGACATGAGTCTTCTCATCTAAAAATTAACATAATAGGAATTTCTTCAACCTAGGAAGAAAAGTTGACCCCTATAAAAGGTATATTTTGTATAGGAAGTTAGATTAGACAGTTAAATTAATATAATTAAGATAAATGTTCTAGTTCGGATCTGACTTGAATATAAGGTTTAATGTGTTGGCTTATTCTCACTTTAAGAAGTTTTTTTAGAATTAAGTAAGTTCAAGTTATTCTAATAAAAGTTGTGTTAAGAATTACATAATGTCTCATCATTTAGATAATCCCACACCTCTAGCTTACGCGAATCACCCCAGACATAGTCATCACAGGATGGCTATGTTTCAAGTGATATCAGGAAATCGAAAGAAACAACGCTTACTGCTAGTTTGCGACCATGTCCTTTTGGCTAGTCTGCCACTACTAAATTATAAATAGTACAACAAATCTTTTTTAAATGAAAAACGGAAAACGCTTTGCTGATGGAAGAATATAATTTTCTGAGGGATCGTATACTTGAGAAATATTATAAGACAATTGTAGAAAATAAGGAAAATCAATACAATTCAATTTCACTTTTCTTGGGGAAACACAAAAATAGTGTTAATTAATTTTTGTTCACGAAATATTTTAACTCATCCTTAAAAAAAGTGTGATTTTTTTAGATTTTACTAAATTATTTTCGATTAATGCACATATACTTATGTGAAATAATTAAAAAATTTTGAAGAAAAATCAAATTTTGCACACACACCATATTTATTAATAACTACAAAAATAATAGCTATGAGGATTTTTGAAATTTAACATTTAATTTGAATATTAATTTTAAAAAGATGACAAATAATTATACAGTTAAATTTTTTAATGAATTACAGTTATATAATAAATTTCTGCTATCATCTAGGTATTTTGGGAAGCGTCATTCTCTATTAAATAGAATTATAGACAAATGACTCAGATAATGCTATATATATCCTTAAGCAATATTCATTTTATGTATTAATAGAAAGAAATTTTATATTTTTATGTCTAATACTTCTAAAAAACGACACACACACACACATATATATATATATATACAGTTTATATTACAATGTAAATTTTGCATAAAGATTTATTATTAAAAGATCTCTAAAAAGTTATGTCCTACATTCTAAAATAAATTCATCTGACTTTAAACTTAATTTAAAATTCATATGCACGCTTGAAAACATTTCTGCCATTTTAGTTTATCTATTTTATTCTGGATCACCTATTATGAACGGTTCTTACACTTTTATATAATATACATATTATAGTCGCTAAAATTAATTATCATTATTTAAACGTATCATACCGAGCTCTGATTATACAAACGTAGAATTGGATGAAACTAAAATATTAATTCATATTCGTTGTCAGCAAAATGATAAATTATTTTTGTTTTTAATATTTTTACATCTCGCTCACATTGTGTCTCATAAGTATTATCTCCAGCAAGATAACACTTTAAGCGAAATTCAAAGACACTAAATTCAATTATGTTTCACTTCCCCATTTATTAGAAAATAATAAAAAAGTAGACTGTCTTTTCATATTTAGAAGAGGAACCATGAATATCTTTTGTTACGAAATAACTAAAATACGTGAGGGTTGATCGCTGCAACCAGAAGAAATGGAATCATATTACCCTGTAAAAGTCTATTTTTAATTTCGAGTTTATGAGAGCTCTAAGTTAATTACACATATTTGCTGTTTGCTCATCCCAGTTGATAATTTGTGCATCTGCATAAGTTTTAGCAAGTAATCTCTTACTTTCTCTTTCTGTTTTTGAAATAATACGCACGCTTCTTCTTATTCATCTCTTCTCTTATTCCGTTTAGATCGTTCCTCTTTCACCCACTCATAAAATTGTTTTTAATTAAAATAAACTTTAATGCCAATGGGGCTGGTAAGTATTCCATTACTTTGAGATCATTACAATTCCCGACTAACCCACTTGTTTTATGTAAACAAAGTCGCATCCCAACGTGTGTTGGTTTTATTAGCCACACTGTCATGTGCTCTTTTTTTCCTGTTACACGTGATCCTCGGCCGTGAAAGGCGTTGTTATCGGAAGAGTTCTCTGTAATCTGGGTCATTAGGAAGAAAGCGAAATGAATCCACCCATTGTGGAGCGTATCCTACAGCCTCAGGCTCACTTTCGATTTCTTACGGCGTCGTTTTGTTTTTGTTTCGCAGAATTCCATTCTTCTTTCATCACTGATGGGAAAGCCAGACACGAGTTTCGTCATGGAAGAATATTCCCCCGATTTTGAACCGTCGTGATGAAGTAAGTCGACGAGAAATGAAAGCGTTTTAGAAATACTTTCGTCTAGCTAGAGTCTGAATTTTTAACTATATTTTCGATTACCTAAATTTCTGCCACAAGATTAGTATTAGTCGTGTGCAGCTGTTAAGTTCAAGATTCGTTATACATATGTAAAACGCAGTGGCGTAACGGAGAACATTTGCCCTCCCCCTGCAAAGTCAGGTTTTGAGCCCCCAAGTTGGATTTTACAAAGGGTACTTGGCGGCAGTTAGGCTTTGGGCCCCCTACAACCCTGGGCCTCCCGCAATGCAGAGGTACCGGGGATGTACGTAACGCCACTGGTAAAACGGATATATAAATTTCCCTGGTGTTTCTTTATTGTGCGAAGTTAATAAACGCTCACTCACTAACTCTCACACACATCACTCAAACACATATAAATGTGTGCAAAATTACGGCTGTCGTGAGCATTCGATTACTGTTGTGAGAGGTCGATTAAAGTTCAGCCATTTCTCAGTCTAAACAATTTTATTGCCTTTTTCACTTAATACACTTTATCATCTTAATTGAGAATGCTCTTAAATCCCTAAACCGGAGGAGCAATCAAACTTATTAATCTAATTATAATAGAAAAAAGAGCACTTATATAATATCCAGAGCACTCATTTAATTTCTTGAACACTTTTGCTTCACACACACAACACTTGCTCACTCCTTAACTAACAATACTAAATAACGACCACTGGTCTCTAACGCTATGCTTTCTTATTCTCAATTTTCAACTGTCATTCCGCCTACTCAACGAATAGCCTTTAAACCCAGAGTGGGCATTAAGTCGATCGCGATCGACCGGTGGACCGCCAAGACATTTTGGGGTGACCACTTTCACTTAGACCTAACAATTATTCCATCGTACGCGAAGGTGTAGAAAAAACGTATTTATTTGAATCTAAGTTACCATCAATTCTAAGTAGAGTCCCAAATTCTCAACAAGATTTTGAGAAAATTGAAAAAATAGTTTAAAATGATTTAATCGATATCCAATTTTACGGAATTAAAATAAATTTAAAAGGAAAACGAAATAATAATTGAATAATTAGTTATTTCATCAGTATTTTAAACTTTTAAATACGTGCATGAAGCTGTAATTGCACTAAATACCCCATCCAACAAATGATTTTCTCTTCGCGCTCAATTTTCAGTTGCATTAACATTGGGGGAAAAAATGCGGCTTATAAATTCTCGTAAATAAGGTATTTAAAAAATTACGGAGGAAAAAAACTGAATTATAAGAGGAAAATTTTTCGTTGAATAGAAAATGCAGGTCACTATTTGGAGGTTACTTTACGACGAAAATCGTAAAATGTTCTTGGTTCCAAGAAAAAGTTCGCTAAATAGAGAAATTCGTATAACACAGGTTCGTAAAATGGAGGTCCAACTGCCTTGTATACTTTCTTTTAGCTCACTACATTTACGCTACTAGGTGGACTGTAACACCTTGAAAAAATTAAAAGTATCCCTTACCCTAAAAATGTCTGCTCACCCCTGCTTTAAACAGACGCTCGCATTTAGATAAAACCAAGTCATTTGTAAGGAAAGCAGTTTTCAACTAAAATTAGAGTTTCAAAAAGTATTTTAACCAAGAGGATGAGTAGAGCGCCCGAATAGAACCCATTACACGGATTTGGTTTAATACATTTTGGTATTGAAGTGATTCCTTTTCAGAGATAGTTGCAATCGGGAAAAGGAGGAATCTTTTAGACGTGAAACATAAATATTTTATTGACGAACAAACAGCAACACGAAAAGTACGTCACAAACACAAATAGACACGAGAACAAAAAAATTCATCTTTCGCTCCTGAGGTCTCAACTATTTATAGTCTTGGGCAACCGGAAGCTTTTAAAATCATATGATTTCCTGTATTAGCTTTTCTGATTGGTCCTTATATGCAATCATACTGATTTAAAAACGCTGAATTTTTAATTTAAGGGATATAAGGGTAACGGCTATTTCTAGTTAGGTGGGTAAACTAGAAATTTATTATCACGTGAAGTCTTACGATCATTATGAATTAAAATCTCTCGAGGGAAAATTTGAGTTGACAAAAGAAAGGCCGAGTAGCAACCAAATAATTTATTTATTCAAACATAGAAGAGCGAGTGCCAATGTATGCAAGGTATCTGAAGAAAGAATTCAGCACATCCCCTCCGCAAGAAAGCCAAAAACATAAAGAGATAATTATCTATTTTTTAAATTTAAATATATAAGGACAAACTAGTAAAAAAGAAATGGTAAAAATATGGTTAGATGTTCAAGTGAAGGGAAAAAAAATATATTATTATAGAAATTTATATACATAGAATAAAAAGAAGAAATACTTTTAAAAATGTCGTTTTAGGGAAAAGTTTTCAACCGTTTAGTAAAACAAGTGTAAGAAATTAAAATATTCTTTTAATATTTGCTTAAAATTCTAATATATGTATCATGTTTTTATCTAAATCATAATTACGAATACCCTACTTCAAAACACGTCTAATTTCATTTAGCATTAAAAGATTAAAACCAACATTTTGACAGATTCATTCGTGATTCCTCATTAAAAGTATTAGACCTTGAATGTTTGACAGGTTTATTGGCCATCCCTATTATTACATATACACGAGTATATTAAATCAGTAATGATGAAGACCTTTGTAATGTAGGAGCCTTTTACCAAAATGTGTCACGTAGATCAGGGGTCGCCAAAGTGGTGGTCCGAGAGAACATTTCACTGGCCCCCAGAAAAATGTGTGGAATATACTTACTCACCACGTTAAATTATGTTTTAAGATCCATTGAAACATAATTCGATTCATAACAATAATTTAACGCTTAAAAAATCCTGTTAGTGGTCTGAAGGATCTAAATTATGAATTTACTCGTCCTTGAAGTCAAAAAGTTTGGCGACCGCTGATGTAGATTGTTCATCTTAAAAAATATGACATAAAAATTAGCGTTAACAAGCGTTAACATCCAAGGTGTTGTTGTTTGTTTTACATGCCCGACAAACGGAAACAGTTTATCTAATTAAAGTATTTCCAATGTATGTTGTATTTCGTAAGAAACTGTCATAAAATAAACAAACAGAAAATGCAATTAAGTTATTTTAATTAACTAGAAATTAAGTTATTTTTAGACATTCAGTCAAGAACATGACATAAGCAAAAATATACATATATAAACAAAATGTTGATTAAAGAAAATATTTCGCTACCCAGGGTTACTGCTTAGCGAGTAATAAATAGTTACCCCTGGGCAACTATTTAGCTAAATTAAGCAACGCTTCATAGCAAACAACTCGCTAAATAAAACAACTTATCACATAACAGAACTAAGTATCACAACTAAACAACCTATTACATAACAAAATTAAGTATTACAACTAAATAACTAATTACACAACTAAACTAAGCATTACAACTAAATAATTACATAACTTTGCAATTTTGCCTCTAAATGCTTTTCGTTTTACAGACCAAACTTTTTTTTTCTTTTTTAATTCCGGCCTTATGTTCTATGAATGATAACTAAAACACGATTTACCCTATTCATTTTAAACTCTGTACTCTGTTGAAGCCATCGATAAAATCAATATCCTGTTGACGAATTAAAAAAAAACGTTTTTTTTTTTAATCTCAAAAAACTTTAATCGAATAAAACATTAAATTTTTTTAACTGGTATAATATATTTTTAAATTAAGTTCGTTATTGGGGAAAGGCGTCAATTGTAGCATAAATAAATGAAAAGGGCTTAGCTGTAACCACTTTATAGACAGCTAAACAATAATTTCCTTAACGGCTAATGTAGTTTTTAAACGCGTGTTAAGGCTGTCTTCGGTAAAAGTACGAGAACTCTAACTAAACGCGAAGCACATTTTCAGACAGAAAAATGACTCAATTTCCATGGAAATTTGCAATATTATAACTCGTACCTCTGTTAACAATATAGTGTTTTTAAAAATTTCCAAATATTCCGTGAATACTTTCTTTTTTGTTTTAATACGTGAAGGCAAAGCCCATTTAATATTACGGGATAGGATAAAAAATGCGAAACATATTTCATACCAGAAAAAATGAATCAACTTTGTTAAAAATGGGAAGTATGATAAAAGATGCTTCTCTCTAAAGAATAGTGTGAAGCCAGAGTATCATATCAATGTTCATTTCTTTTATATCTGAAAAAATGTTCCTAACTAGGGTCCTATTCTTTAACATTAACTGAAAACAGCCTTAAGCTGCCGACAAAATTTTGCGAAGAAATGAACAATATATTATTTGATTCCAAATCTTGTTAAGCTAATCGACATTGATAAAATGTTTTTTTAGCAGAAAGAGCAATGTAATATAATTAGAGAAATCATAAGGATAAAACCGTCAATAACAAATTTCGTTAGGTGTGCATTAAATTAGCTGTTCCGACTATAAGATGTTCATTTCTTTCATAAAAGATCATAGTTTGTTAAACAGAAAAAGAAACCATTATTTTATAAAAAGGTCTTCACTTCATTCCAAAAATTTCTTTGATTTACCCAGTTTAGTATGAGTTGCCACTCTGTGATATTGGAAGATTTTTGAGCACCATATAAAAATAAATATTGAATAGTTAATTAATAAGATAATATTAACTACTTTGTTTTTCGGAATATTACGAATAAATAAATTTATTTCAAAATTCATTAATTAGTAGATTTCCTTTTGAGGTCTCGCGTTGAAGTAAATTCTATTACAGTGACTGCCAGCGAGGCATGTTCGGAGAAACTAAGTACTGTTTTATTCTACCGTGACCACAGCGTTAGTTTTGCAGCTAAACACTATTGCTCACGTTTTTGGTATACTGCCTGGCCAATGACGCTTTTATAGACGAATTGTGTTGTTTCTACGCGTATTAGTGAGCTTTGTTGTTGTTGTTTCTTATTCCACCTGATCTCGACTGCGTCAGATTCAGGCTCACGAAATTGATCATGGTATAGGGCAGTGATGGCGAACCTATGACCCGTGGGTCAGACACTGACCCAAGCAAGCTTTTACTGACCCACGATTGCTAGGCAACCACTTGTTTGCTTACGAGGTTTATAAAGATTTTCTAATTTGTGTGGACTATTTATATTCTATTTGAATTTTTCAAGTCCATTGACACAAATGCACTTTAAATGCTGTCAGTAACTTTCAGTTTGATCATTACAGTTCCAAACACTGGCGTAGCTAGTCCTAAGTGGACCCCGTATCCAAATTCTTTGGAGGCCCTTTTCGGTGGGCCCTCAATATTTTATGATCTCTTCTTACATATTTTGGGGCTCCTGAAGCTTGGGGGTCCGTATCATCGATACGACGGTAGCTACACCGCTGGTTCCAAAGCTACGCAAATGACAACAAATGTATATGAAAGTATGCATTATTTGAAATAAAGCAAAAGTGTTTACAAAATATCAAATAAAGTATAATTTTGTTCACATTTTGTTTGTTGAAAAACAATCGAAAACCAAAGCAAAAAACCATATTTAAAGCACTTTCTTTGGATAAAATGCACTTTAATTAGTTATGTTTGTAGAAAAAGACTTCCATAGCACCCTTTTTTACCCGTTATAAGCCAATTGATTTTAAAGATGTTTAGTTTTAAAAATACTCTGTTAAAATTTTTTAAACTTAACTCTGGTGCAAATGGTCATTAGTGACCCAGGAGGTAGTACTAAAAAAAATATGAACAAAATTTGACCCACGTCTCAAAAAGGTTCGCCATCCCTGGTATAGGGCTAAATGTACGCTTATCGTTGTCCGTCGTCTTGAGTACCATACAGGTGATTATATGATTTAGCTCGGTTCCACCCCAATTTTGAGGGAGAACACCCTGAGAGTGGGAGTCAAGGGTCTTCCACCAACCTCACGAGCGGACTTGTGCCTCGACGGCTATTTAGAGTACCCCCATGCCGCATTTTAGCGTAAGGAATGTTAAACCAGTTGAAATTCAACGTCAACATGTAGGGGTTTATGATGAAAATGTAATGAGAGATGGAATGATTATAAAGAGGGTTCGATAATTCAATGATAGGGGAGCCAACGTTCATGACGAAGCACTGAGTTGGCGGCCTTCTGTCGTTAAGGATGGTTTGGTTGAAAATTTAATGAGAAAATTCGTGAAAGTAGAGACGGTTCTCAATAAGATTGTTTTGTAATGAGTTTCCACAAACTTCAAAAGTGGTTCAATGGCGGCCCTTTTTATAAAGAGGATGTAGACAAGTTGGTTTCCAGATGTGAAAAATTCCTGCACAATGGTGGTAACCATGTAGAAAAATTGTTTCCGATATGCTCTTTCCTGTAAAAATAAACTTTGCTTGGAAAAAACGATTTTTATGCGAGTTTTTCCAAAATGGTACTTTGTTTCCAAACACACCTCGTAAATGGATGTCGAGTAATATATTATGATTAAATCTAAATGTGTGTTCTACTCATCTGTCTTAATCAAATATGTATGTGTTATACTTGCCGAAAATAATTATTAACATTCTCATGTTGATATTTTTAAAAACATCATATTATTGTCGCAATTTCAAAAAAAAAAATTTAAATACGACAAAATTTTATAAAATAAGTTACCGGAATTTTCATATTTAGGTTAGTTGTAATACAAGATTCACTTGATAATTTCTCATTTATTTCTCCCTCCTTTTTGATAGCAGCTCAAAACGGTTACTATTTCTAAATGTTACAAAACAAATTGCATAACTGAAAACAATGCATCGTAAGTCAGTTGCCTTAAATGCGTTGCGTATTTAAAAAAAAAAGTGCATATTGTTCTGCCTTTCAGAAGCAAATAAGGTTACAAAAAGTAGCTCAGCGTATTTCAAAAACCCAATCATGTAAGTTCCATAACCGATTTGTAAAACTTTTTAAAGCATAAAAGTATAATAAACTAGTAGTGGTATACATCATTTAGGACTTATATGCACTTGTAAACGAGTGATTTAAGTAGTCAATTTACTAAATGTAGCAAGACATTCACATGCAAGCCATTGTGTTCCAAACTCCATTCAAGAAATTTGATAGAAATGATGCAAAACTGCTTTGAAATCAGAAATACGAGGAATTGAGGTCAATTTTATTCACCATCTCGACTTCATTTAAGAATTTTTTTAACTATAATTAACTCTGAAAAAACTGAAGGAATGACATAGATTTAAGAAAACTGGGAATTTTTTCTGTCCGTGTAATGGGAATGTTAATATCACAATCAAGTTTGGTTCAATATGATTTGTGGCACGCACTCGTGAGAAAATCCGTAATAAACTACTGGTAAGAAATTTCTTTCATTGATACTAACACCTATTTCAGTAAGATTATTTAAGTGTATAAAAAAAAGTAAATTTTAGACAGTAAAATTGAATTAATGTACTACACATCTGATCTCCATTCCGTATATCATTTCTTGAAGAGTTATTGTTCTCTAAAATTTTAAGAAAATTTACAAGAAAACAGTAATATAAACCAGACTTATAAGGATTTAATACGATGTTGACATATGGACCTGAATTTTTTAGTTTCAAATTTTGATTTTTAGATTTGTATTTAAAATATTTCTTTTAATATCTGTTTTTCAATATTAAAAAAGTGGCCACGATAGCCTTGCGGTCATGGTCACGGACTCATGGTCGAAGTGTTGAGGATTCGCTGAGTAGAGGGGCTGATGTACGTTAAATCTGTCGAGGCTCAAAGCGCTCCCTTTGGAGTGATGTGGAAGATCGGAGAGGGAGTACCAGAGCTCAGGTGTAGTCCTCGTCACTTGACCATGGTCCAAAGTTTTGAGTTCCCTCGCCAATTTTCCTCTTGTTGCTTTGTACAGCTAAGTTAATAATATAAAGGAAAATTCTACCGATTAAAATATTTTTAATTTCTCTAAACATTTGATAGACATTTTAGCAAAACCTTTATTATTAATAGAAAACCTTTTTATTCATAACAAAGTTTCTTAAAATCGATTTATTTTTCTTCCAATTGTCTAAAATAGTCTATAAATATCTATATTTGATATCGAAGATATATTGTTTTTTTAAATCAGAAAAGAGTGTACAACTTAAAACTGGAGTAATCTGCCTTGTGATAACTCTAATTATATAATTTTTGATACAAAGGCCAAACGTCTTTATTCAAAAAGAAAAAAAAAAATGGAAAAATGAACAGTCAATTATTTTTAATACTCTTTCGTTGGGAACGAATATATAAATAAATAAACAACTTGCTTTTGTTGCTGATTATGATTGATACTACAAAACAGATCTAATTATGCTGCAGGTCAGGAAAAAAAGGATTTAGCATTTTTGACGCCAGCACTTTCCACTTAATCCCCTTTCATAGCTTTTATAACCCTTTATTAAGTTAAACTTCCCATTTAGAATGTGTTCAGATGTCAATAACGCTTTTAAAGGATTAAAAAAATTAGCTTGACACTGCCATCAAAGTGAAAGGGAAGTGGATCAAACAAAGGAGGAAAAGAAAGAACAGTTTTTAAGATAGCTAAAAATTAATATTTGAAAATGGTGGGCGTAAGAGCTTCTTGTACTCTAACTACTATTTTAAAAAATTAGTTGTTTTTAATTTACTTATTCAGAGTTAACCTGATTTATAAAGATCTGGTGCAAGCTCTATTTAAAAAAAATTTCTTAAGGATTATTTGCAGAATTTGAGATGTTTTGTTCTCGAATTCGTACTAAATTTTATACAGAGTTAATGCGTGAGGAAGGGGTAAATGAGCCCCCTGTTTTAGAGTAGTAAATTATAATAAATAATCATAACAAAATGAATACTAAGTAATAGCAAAAATAGGAGCTGTAATAATTAATATTAATAATAATAATAATTAATAGTAAATAACAGTAATAAGTAATAATAGGATTAGTATAACTTATAAAAATAATGTTCTTTAAATAACAATAATAGATAATAAGTATTATAAGTTATAAACATTAATAACAATAAATAAAATTAATAATAACCTATCATAAATAATAATAAGCAATAGGTACGACATGCACAATGTCATTCTTTAAAGCTTGAAATCAATTTAAAAAATTAATGACAAGGTCGACAACTGAAATGGTACTCCGCATAAAAATATTGAATAACTACGTATTTAACTACTCTATGTAATTTCTTGCAAACAATAGTTTTAGCCACCAATAGATAATTATTTAAATAGTGCTTCGATTGAAAAATAAATATTTAAAAGAAATTTGTCTTTGATTCGATATACTTTTTTAAAAAGTTAATTATTGGTGAAAGCAGGATGGAAATTAACATAAATGAAAATGAAAAATAGTTAGTTGTCCGCTTGACTGGTAGTTAAAGCCAATGGTTCAATTCATGTAACGTCATAATCACACGATAAAAGTAATTATGCGTTTCCAGGTAACCAGTTCATGCGCTTCGTTGTTGCCAACTTTCGCTCTCTGAAGAAACTTTCTTCAAAAAAGACCAATCTGTCAACAATAATGTACACAGGTAGACAAAATGCACTTTATTTAAAACTACATGCATAAAAATAAGATTTTTTAAAATTTTAATATCTTTTGAAGAAATATATTTTTTATAACATTTGAACATTTTTACCCAATTATAAAATTTGAAATTTTACCCAAGTTTTATAAATCGAACAACAAGTACAATTAGTTTGATGTCTGTTTTGAATTCAATGGAGAACACGTGTTTGTCTTTATCATGTGACGTCATGAATTGAGTCTATTGCTTCTTTGGTAGATAATAAATTTGTCTTGCGATGATCAAGCTTTTTCCTCGAAATGTTTAATTTCTCGTAAATTAATTGGATATCGTAAGTAACATAAAGGATCAGTTCAATATAATCAAATTATTATTTGAACTAAAATTTTATTTTTATTTATATAATCTAAAAAAGAAGAATGTTATATTTCTTGTATATATTAGCTCTTGAAATGCTTTTATGTGAGAGTGACCTCACATGATGGAACATTTTGTGTTATAGATAACAACAACAAAATTTTTTTAAAAAACCTGATAATTTTTAAAAAATTGTTAAAAAATCAATTAAACCAAAAAATAACCTTAATTAATGTATTAATGAAGATACAATAAGTAAAATCCTCTCTTTGAAAATAAACATTTGTCAGTTTGTTAAAATAATGAAAATGAAAAGAAAAAGTCTAAACATTTATAAGATTTTCTGATTGATTTGTATTAATAAATCATCAAATATTAAAATAACAAGAAAAATATGTCACAATAATTAACTCTGGAATATGTTGCAAAAATATTTTTTGCACATCGCTTCATGTTTTTCCCCGTCATTTACCTTAAAAAGAGACAACTCAACTGCATACTCTGCAACACAAACATTTAAAATAAAATATTTCGATTATAAAAAGCCTCGCTGTACCGGTTTTGGATTATTATCAATACATTTTAACTACACAATAAAAACATAATACGATACTCCAATATGTAATTTATAACCACAATTCGGCACTATCATGGCATACCGAACCGAAGAAAATTTCGTGATTTATACAATGTGATACATATTAAGTACTTAGAAAGATATGATAATTCACAACAATCCAGATTTTTTACCTATTTATCATCGCTAAAAGAAAAATAATCGACGTTATCCTTTATATTAAAAAATGCCACAATAATAATCAATTTTCCTTTCTTTAGGGTCTAAATAAGCTTTTTATGGTTTTTTCACCCATTTCCAGAGAGGTTTTCCCAAGCTTTATAGGTGTCAGAGTTCCAGACGTTATGCCTGGATGATTCTTAACCTAGAATGTCACTTACTTTTTTTCCCAAAGTAAACGAGAACTTTATTAGTTTTGCATCAAAGAATTTGAAACACAAGCGTACCACACTGTTAACGACACATTATCAACTGTTCATAACTCAGCGATATGCTTCAGTGGGTCATTCAAACGTATAGATAATTTTAATGCGTTTAATTACTGACCTCACTGCGGAGAAGGTAATTTTTCAATATAGATCTGCGTGATTCGTCACACTTGAAAAGACCGAAGCTGTATCTACAACTCTACAAACTATGTTGCAATTATTACGCGATGGTAAGATTAATCTCGTACTGATGTGTTTTACAGCAAGAGCAGCCATTAGTGCTTTTATTTATATTACATCATAACAGGAGCGATCTTAAGTTGTCGGCTACCTGCGTGCAAAAACCTAGTGCACCGCCCCTCTAGAGAATTTTTCATATTTTTGACTGATACTTAACGTTGACGTTATAAACTCATCTACCTGTATAAGAGTAAAAAGTAAAACATTAATAAAAATTAAAATAGACACAAAAATAGCTTCTTTCTTCTATTTGGTTTTTCTAAATTGTAAGGTTATTATTCAATTGAAAACTTTTAATTTCCCTCAATACTTATTGAATTTAAACATACTTCAATATATTAAGTAATATTAACCATATTAGATATTTTTATTCAGCAACTTTCGAAAAAATCATTTCTGAGACGTCTTTGTTACGCATCGATCCACAATGCGCCGCCAGTGCCGCTGATAAGCAAAAAATCCTCTTCTTGCGATATTGCCACGAATTTTGCTACCAAATGAAGGATGTGTTTAAAAAGTAGACATGAGTGTATACAACACACTGTACATCTTTTCTTAAACTACGCTGTACTATCGGGAATTCGGGATTTTTGATTTCTCAATAACTGTTTAAAATTCAGCATATATATTTGACTTATAAGTTTTATTTTGCGAAATTCATAAAAATCTTTTCTTAAACGATAGAACTATATGTGTGGATGCGCAGTCGCATAACGGAGAATATTAGGGCTTCCCTGTAAGGTCAGTTTTTAGGGTCCTAAGTCGGATCTTACAAAGGATTGCAAAGGAACCCTCCAGAATCCTGGCCTCCTCCTGCAATGCGGGGATGTACGCTACTCCACTGGCTCTACGGCCCCCTTTTGATTTGGCCGCCCGCGTGCGGTGCATGCACTGCACACCTGCTAAGATCGACCCTGCATCATAATAAAAAGCCCAACAAATTGCTGGAAACTCGAAGCTCGATTGTGTTAGGCCGGTGCATATAAAATGTCGGTTTTTCTTAACAAGGGAACGTTTATCTCCCTATTTTCATTATACTTTGGGTTTTGACAAAACTTTCTTAGTGGTATTTTCCATTGCCAGATTCACAATTCAACGAAAATTTTCTCCAATCTTTTCTTCCCTTTTGTTATTTGTTTCGAATTTCGTAAGGATACAAACTCAACCGATATTCATGCATTTTCCATATGAGTGTAAATTTGATTATAATGATGCAAAAGCTACACGCAATACAAACCAGACATTTAGTGAGAATACTCTTAACGATCGAAATGTGCTGCTTTGGTTTGAAAACTGTCGGTCAGGTGATTTTCTCCTACAAAATGAACAGCGTAGAAGACCCAAAATATCTGCAAAAAATGATACTCTAAAATCATTGTTGGAAACGAATTCCACACTTTAGTATTATATTGCCAATACATTGTTGAAATCGATGAAAAATTTAAAATTATTCGCCCATCGCTTGTTAACCTGCACGATCCCATAATTCCCTACGACAACGCTCTGCCGTATACGTCGTACAAAAAAATTGTGAAATTAATTGAACTAAAATATGAAATTTTACAGCACCCAACTTATTTAGCGGATGTTTTCCAACCGACAGGCATTTTTTCAAAAACTATAGAACAGTTTTTACGGGATAAACAGTATGAAAATGGAAGACAGTCTGAAAAAACTCCATATCAGAGTGTATTAATTCTGAAGATCAGAATTTCTTTAAGACAGACATTTATACATTATAATCTCATTGGAAAAGATGTATTGAAGCAAATGGAACATATTGTGATTAAATAAACAGCTTTTGAGAAAAGATATGCAGTTGTATATGTTCACTTAAGAATCTGACATTTTATGCGCAGCAACCTAATAACAGAACGTATATTACATTATATTAGAACGAATTATTCTCAGCTTTGATAAGTCATTTAACCAATCTAGTTGTAGTTTTATTTTTAAAAAAATAATGATTTCTGAATTTCAGAGTGGGATATTTTAACCAAGAAAATTATTTTTAATTTAACCCAGCGTTTCTCTAACTGTGGGGCGCATCCCCCTAGGGGGTATGATAACTCTGCAAGGGGGTGCGAACATATTGAAAAGTAAAAAAAAAAAGATTATTTTTTTAAAAAATATTAATTTACTGAAAGTAAACAATCAAAATACATTCTGACTTAATAAAAAATAAAATACACTTTTACACTCATAAATGTATCAATACTGCACATATATTTTATAATTAATTTAACAATACTATAAAAACAAGTTTAATAGTTACCAGTGACCCCATGGGCTTGTCATATATAAAATTATATACAAAAACTTTTATTTTGATAATTTATACGGTTTATATTTAATCCATCAACTGCTAATAAAAAGTTACTAGATTCGCACCCCAATGCCACCGTTTTCCTTCTAAGCACGTGTATGTCATGTGTTGAAGGGGAGAAAGGAATAAATAATCAAATCCTCTGAAATAAGTAAATCTTTCACAAATGCTGTCAAGGTCCTTTTATTGAAATCCAAAACCTTCGGAATAATTTTATTTATAGCAATACGCAGAAACGATCGTACTTCGGAAAGACGTATATGTACGTTCGGGGCAATCAACGTTTTGGCTGACCGAGACGTTTATATACGCCGGTGGCACTTAAGAGGTTAAAGTCGCATTGTAGATTTAGAGTCGAAGTATAGTATTATTGAATTCAATACATTGTTATTGTAAGGAAGGGGGCGATGAAAATTATGATTGAATATTGGGTCGCAAATGTGGAAAGTTTGAGAAGCACTGATTTAACGTAAATGCTTATGTCGAATTTAGCTATTTTCTAAACATTGGTTTGCTCTGTAATAAAGTATTTAATTTTATACCAACTTCCCGCAAATGTGAGTGCAAAAATAAGCAATCTATTTGTGTGAGTAAAGTTTTCTCAACAAATTTAGTAACAGAAATAACACTTTAAAAGTTCACGTTCAAGATCTGCTCTGATTACAAGGTAAAAAAACAAATATTTATTTTGAATGACGCTATTATTTACCAAAAAGAAAAAAAATGGATAAAATTCAATTTATAAAACATCACTTTTTGTAAATTCTTTTTAAAATGATGATTTCACTTGAATTAAAACATTTTACTAGATCAATCTTAAGTTGTTACAATCATTGAAATGATGAGGGAGTATTCTGATTTTTAAATTTAGTTTGACATTTTATTTAACTTAAACACATGAAGGGACGAAACTATACGTAAGAACAAGACAAAGGACAAAAGAGTTTTTTGTTCGTTCCGAAGATCTCAGCTTTATAGTTTCCTTAACCGGAATCTTTAAGAATCATATTATTGCCGTGTTACTGAATACCTTGACTGGTCAGAATAATTAGATAATGCAATGTTGCACCATCGTATTTTGAAATGTACCAATGGGCAGTCTTTAATGAGATAAAGTTGTGATTAAACGGATCTTTCCCGCTAAGTGGTGAAGTTGAAGGGTTTAAGAGCTTATTAAAATCAAATTAAATCCCTCGAAAAAAATTTTAAGTATCCGACTAAGTTCGGAACCATGATTTTATAAAACCGCATAAATGTATAATTTTCATGATATTTAGTGTCACTTAGATTAGAATGCATGTATAAAATTGTTTTGACATCATTATGACAAAAAACTATTTAAATACATATTTTGGCAAAAATGAACTTAGAATACCTTTTTCCAATGTTCTCCTTTTTGTAAAAATGCTTTATTGTATTAATATTTTGCCTGTTATAGCTCAGACCTCTGTTCAGAGGCTCAACTATGATTTTTGGAAAAATTCACATTTTTCAGAGTTACAACCATTTTGAAATAATTATCGGCGTATTTTCTTAAAATTTCTCCCTTCTGTTTTCGTAAAACATGGATAAACCGACTTCCAGTTATGCTTCAAAAATTTGTTGAGCCTCTGTACAGAGGTCTGAGCTGATATACAGGCAAAATATTAATACAATAGAAGCATTTTTACAAAAGAAGAACATTTGGAAAAAAGGTTATTCTAAGTTAATTTTTTGTCAAAATATTGTACTTAAATAATTTTTTATTGTAATATTATTCTTAACCCAATTTTATATACATTGTCTAATCTGAGTTATGCTAAATATCATAAATATTATCCATTTACACGCTTTTGCAAAATCACGGTTCCGAACGTAGTCGGATACTTTAAAAGGTGTATATTTACACACACATACATATATACATCTTAAACAGTTATAAGCTTTGAAAAACTGACCTTTTACTATAATGGCTTGACTTTCTTTAAAGATTGATGTTGAAAACTGCCTGTTCACTGTATATCTTTCTATTTTTGATTCTTCAATCCTACTCGATCACTGCTAGCTGAAATTTAAAAGATTCAAAGAAAATATTAGAGAATTTTATTACGCTTTGTAAATACTATATTTAAAAGTAGTTTGCATAAAAAATGAATTTCCCAAAAGTTTATGAAGAAATGTAAGTTGGCGCTCGAAAATGCAGAAAAGTTAGGTATCAAAGAATATACGAAAAATATACTTATTCAATCATTAATTACTCTGTATTTTCAATGATGTAACTAAAATGATTTAAGGCTCAATCGTTAGGTCACGATCCTGCACAGGCTCTAGCAAGCTTGAAAATAAAGAATGTTACGAACCAAGTCTTCATCTTATAAAAAAATACGTACTGGACCATGTTCTTACAAAAAAGAGCCATTAGTTTTCGGGTAATATTGCGAAACCCTTCACTCCTATTGATGCACTGGTTTTCCAACGCCCAACTTTCACTTCGTGCTCAATGTAATTTTAGGGGGAATAATAGGGATGAGTCTTCCGAGGTTGGTGACCTTATAGAAGGATATTAAATCCACGTGAGCGTGAAGAGTATTCACTATAAGATGTTCTCACGAGCGTTATGTTGCTAAGAAATCCCGTCAGGTGTAACTTGAATTACTGACGAGTTACAAAGTATACAATACGCATTTCGTCCAGATTAATAGTCACAAATGTTGGATATGTGTGTAAGTGGTGTCAAGTTATCAAACATGATGTCACTATATGTCACATTAGGGTAGAGGTCTTCAACCTTACACGCCACATGACTGTCAAAAAAATATTGTAGTCTGAATATTTATACATAGGTTTCATAAAAGTTAAATGGACGTTGAATTAAAATACTTTGCAAATCGTTTTAAAGATAGGAGTCCACCTTTTTTTAAAGAAAATTTTATGCATAGTCAGATTTTTTATATTTTAAATTATTTTAAAAACAGCGAAATTTTTGAAAAATTCATCATTTTTATTTTAAAAAAATATTTTAAATGGATATCAAACACATCAGTGAAATGTTTTAAATATCAGGAATAACAGAAAAATGGTTTTACAACAAAAACAGACAAGGCAGTTTTTTTTTTTTAAATTTACTCTAATTTAAAAAAGGCATTTTAGTGCCCCACTAAAATGCCTTCAGAAGGCCATTTGTTACCCGTAGGTCACAAGTTGAAGACCCTTACAGTTGGGTGATATTTGGTGTTAAATGTGGAATGTAGAAAAAACACGAAAATTTTTGCACCTTTTCTGTAATCGTTTTGTCATAAACAGAATGAAATAGATCTGTGAATTATGTTCTATGTCATTCATTGGTAACTGTTAATGCGATTCTTGTATTAAAAGGGGAATAAAACCATATTATTTGTTGAATGTCATGATTTTGACCCTACTGTATGCAAGTTACTGTAGAAAATTGCTATGAGCATAAAATTCCACTGAAGACAAATGCAATTTGGAATATTACAAATCGCTAAGAAAATGAATATTTTGGATGTATCACTGACTAGATTGATGTGTAAGACTGTACTCACACTGTCATACAATTTCCTTACTTCTTATTATGTAATCCACGCTCATCTCGACGAGTTCAAAAGTGTTCATATGCTCATTTTTTTTATCATTTCAAATAACAATTATTCACAGATTGAAATTTTGCTTATGAGTAGTACTCAATCAATGTAGTATGCTCCTTTATACAAATGCAAATAAAAGACATTTATAAATTTTTCAAATTATTTGAATCTTGTATTTATAAAGTTTCAACTTTAATATTTATTTTTAATGTAACGTATTGGGCAGTAGATGTTCATTTTAAAGATTTTTTAAATATACTTCGGCAATTCATTTTATATTGTCATTATTGCAGTGTATTTTTATTTTCATCAGACTATTATCTTTTATTACAAGAAATGTATGCGTTACAACATGGAATAACTACATTATAAAAAAATATTTATTGTGAACATTTTGCTTCTGTAAAGACATAAAACCATCTGCGTACGTTCATTAATTTCCTCGTCCTAAGTTTTGTTTCCTATATTTTTAAATACATTTTCTTTTGTACGCATCATTTATTATTTCTTTTTTCTCTAATTAGTTTTGAAAAATAATTTTTTACAAATATCATTTCACGTTAAACTTTTGAATGTAATTATTAAAAATTCATGTAAATTTTCAGTATTTTTATCTTTATCTTTGATGATGTGTAAGTTTTGCATATTTTTTAAAATTATATTTGTGACGTATGTATAATAACAGGTGTGAAGAGTACACGAAAAATTTCATTTAGTAGTCTTACAACAATTTTTTATTGTTTAATATTGGGTTGTAGTATTTTCTTACTTCAGTTTCTGATTAAAACTACTCGTAGTGTCAACATTAATGCTAATGCTTTGTTTAATTTTCATTAATCATTAATAATAAATTAAGTATCACATTCCATTTAAAATGTGGGAACAAAAATTGCCACAATGCAATACCAATCCGAACCCAGGAGAGTGAATTGACACAGTTGTTTCTTCAAGCACAATTCACTTTTTCAATTCCTACTATTAGCTCCCACTCTCTGTATATTTATTTATTTATCTTGGTGGAATTTTCAATCGCTAATAAAATATATTTTAAAGCACTCCATTGAGCTAAAATTTTATATGCATGATTATTTTGGAGGACAATACAATTAATAAAATTTAATTTATTAAAACTAATTACTTAAAGAATTACAAATACAGCCATGTTGGCGACTTAGCGACCCTTTTGGAGACTTGTGTCAAAACTTGAAAAGGTTTTTTCTCACGTTTAAAAGCATTCAGTTGAACTGAAATGTTATATACACGATTGTTTTGGATGACGATACGATACTTTAATGATAATTAATAAAGATTAATTACCACTCAATGCTGTGTTTCTGCCCTATGTATACACATGTTTATATTAATTGTAACTATTTAATAAAAAAGTGGCTAGAACAAAAATTTTCTTTGTTGATCTAAGTAGGAATTGACTCAAATTTTTTTTTTATATTACTTGTTTATAAATAGGTGCAGGTTCTACGTATAAGTCTTGATATCTAGCACACAAATTTTCAGACTTCGTTGAAACTTTATGGGAAACCTTATATATATATTTTTTGTAAAAATCAGTGCTTAAGAAATAGATTTCCAGACTTGCGTTAAGTTTAAGACCTTTAGAAATAAAATTAGGCACTAATTGGCGAATTTCAACCTCATTCATTCATATAAAATTAATAACCCTAAATTAATTAACCATATATCAGTTGAGTGAACTAAGAAAATTGACATTTTCTTCAATAGCGTTATTTCAAAACTGTGTTAAAAAAAAGTTGCGTGTATATGTTTACGTTATGTACAAACTCACAAGAGAAATGTTCAAAAACTAAATTTATTGCTTCTAAACAAAATAGTAATATTCATGGGAATTACTTAATTCTAATTAAAATTAGATAACATAAACCACATGCCATGCAAACCATGATATTAATCATCAAGATTTCACGAGGGGTTGGCAATGCAATTATTTATCGACTCTCTAATTTATTGTTCTTGTTTAAACGGGGATTGTCATGGTTTTGAAATGGGTCCGAGCGATTTGTTACAGATGAATGACTCTTACACCACAAAATGGCGGCGTTCTTTTTTCTCGTTCAACCTTGACTTAAATTTTTTACAACTTCCTTCAAACCCACAAATTAATTCTTAAGAACTATACTGAAAATTTGTAGATTTCGTTTTCCTCTTGTATTATTTAAGGAATGCTTCCTTATTTCTAAAAGGATTATTTAATTTTTTTCATGGTCGCTTTGAATTGTAAGATTTCTTAGATAAGAATACGTCAGTCTAACAAATTTTATGAAGAATCTTCACGAGAGAAATTTCTTGTATCTAAGTACTATCAGTGATGTCTTGAGACTTCTTGAGGCCCTGAGTCCATACGCAAAAGTAGGCCCTGGGCCCCTACACAAATAAAGGCTCCACCTATGACACATAAAAGTAAACAGTACATAGCATACATTGTCACAAATACCCGTACAAACAATAACCCAGCAAATAAATTAAATATGCATAACTTAAAATCACATAGATCGGCTTGATCAACTGCCGCCTTTTGACTGAATGAGTAATTATGGTGTATGGTGGTTAGTCTAGGCCTATAGATAAACCACGTTGATATATTGTTCGAAATTTCCAGTTTTTCGGATAATACAACCGAAAATAACATTTGATCGTTGAAGTTATTCGAATCATGATCTTACTAAGGTTGAGACAAGGACCCCATTGTGGCGAGGCTCTGGGCCTATGTTTTAAGACGTACCTGAGTACTATGTTTCATTACCGACAATAATATTGACTCCAAAAAAAAATCGGATCTTTTAGATTTAAAATGAATTTGGGAATACAAAATGTGTGAATACTTAAACTTGTCTAAGGGAATAACCTAAGAATTAGCAGTTCTTAAAATTTCGATCGCCTCGTCCCCTTTATGTATCAGCCTAACACCACAGACCCCCCCCGCCAAAAAAAATTTGGGCATCCTCCCGATTCCCTGAGTGATTTAAAGATTCCTCAATAATCCTAAGATTGCCTCTGCTAATACAGACTTCTTTAACACTTTTTTTTGCTTTAAGAAAAGTAAGCATCTAATTAAAAAATATTACGCATTAGTAATGATTTACGTATAAACTTAACACACTCAGTCACGCAACAGCCCATGAGGGCCAAGACCTACTGTGTCCAACTCAGTATACGCGACCTTAAGCCCTCAGGTACATGAGCAGATGTTCCGATCAGGTGGTCCCTCCGACGTGAAACTCTCAGTGTTAAGTTCCTAAGCAGGCTTGACACTCATTTATCGACCCACTGAAGGGATGAAAGGCTGAGTCAACCTTGCCCAACCCGGGATTTGAACCTCGGACCTGTGGTGTAAAAGCGCGATGCACTAACCAAATAGTAGTGGCTATGTAGTTATAAACAATAAAAAAACTGAATTAATATTCTTTATAGAAATACATGTTCTAGTAGTTTTTTCTTTGGGAACGATTTAGTGATATAGTATAAGATACATGTATTTCGGTTTTTCCACGAGGCCTTTTAGAGTTAGTAAAAGGGGGAAATCTTCACATTAAATGACCCCCTAAGAAGTCACTGGGGACCTCGGGGGCTCACGGATCACCACTGCTCTAAATTATTGATATCCACTTGTACGGTAATATAAAAGTAGTTGAAATTTTAGTTTATCTGCTATGCGCTTAGATTTATAGCGTAGAGAATAATAAAAATAAGGGCATTTTTAATAGGCAAATCTATCAGATTTGTAGACATGTCTTAAAGATTTGTAATTCTAGTTTGTTTGTTTTTTAATCATAAAAATGATTTGAAAACTGATTTTAAAAATAATGATTAAAGTTTTCACTATTTTAATTTGATAACTCTTCCTTTTGTTTTCCTATATACTATCAACATTTCAATTTCATTATTAGTTTCAGATATATTTTTAATTGAGAGATTAAAATATGGCATATACCAGATTATATTTATACTAACGTTTAATCTATAAAATACTTAATATATATTTTTCATTAATAATCTTATATAAAGTTGTTGTTTTTCAGAAGATTTTCTTTACTTATTTTATTGCACTGAAAAAATATAGAAAATTCATAAAAAAAAACGTTTTTTTATGTATACAAATGATGTAATAAATATAGAAAATTAAGAACTAAATCCATTTTTTTAAAAAATTTTTAAAAAATTCTATGTTTTGTATATAAAAGAATTAGCAAGATTTAGAAGAAATTGCAATCTATTCTACGTTGAAAGAAAAAATGAAATAAAATCAAAACTACAAAAAAATGTAATTACTTAGCTTATACTGATGAAAATTAAAAATAATATCTCAGTTTCACAACATGTGCATTATTTATTTCTCTTACTCAGATTTCATATGACTATCTACCACAACAGTATTTCCGATATAAGACGTTTATAAAGATTTTTCATCTAATCTCTTACCTCAAGGCCTTAATGATTCGTAAGCAGTAAACGTTTTCCGGTCAATTCTTAAAATACTTAACATGGAATATTTTAATCCGTAGATTTAATGTCACGTAAAAAATTTTACGAATGAGATAAATTCATGGGACATTACTGTCACTTGATAACTACAATCATGTGTTTCCAGCTCATCAGTTCATGCGCTTCGCTGTTGCCAACGTCTGCTTTTCACGAAAACTTTTTTAAAAATACACATTTGTGAACAATAACAACGTATACAGGTAAACGAAATGCACTCGTTTTAAAAATATACGTATAGTAAATATATATATTTTTTTAATTTTGAAAAACATTTTGAAAATTTTGACACTTGAGCATTTTTACTCAATTTACTTATTTGAAATTGTATTTAAATTTTACAAGTAGAGCAACGGGTACAAGTTTAATGTCGGCTCATTTTGAATTCAATGGAGAACAAGCGATTATATTTATCATATGACGGTCATAAATTGAGCCCATTTAAAGATTAAATATAGAAAATGCAAAATAACGGCATAACATTTCAATAATCATGTGGCTCTAAAACTTGTCAAGAAGGAAGCCATATTAAGTTGTGACGGCTCTATACGCGTCCTTTCTAATATGTCCTGTTGGAAAATCTTTGGTCTTTCAAAAGTATTTTATTTCCAACGAACCCTCTGAAGAAGGAAACATGATTATTTAAATTAGGCATGCTGTATCAAGAGCTTTAAAGAAAAAGTGAGAAAGATAGGATAGATTACTAGTGGATAAGATATTAATCCAATTGATATAGTTACGCAGATATTTGCTAAATGTAATTATTAAAGTGACGACTGATCACTAAAGATTAACCCATTATCTACCGACGGTACTTATAATTGCCTCTCACTTTAAAATTACACAGGATAAACATTTTTAAGAATACTCTGACGATACTTAGCAGGAATATTCTTTTAAATCCACTCTTCCAAGATATATGGCAGCACGGGTTCTATGACGAGCATTTTAGCTCTGAAGGCGTATAGTTTTTTAGCAGAAATTGCGTTTTCAACTGACGGCGTTTTTAGTGGATTGCGAAGATTGTCATTTTTGTTCCGAAAAAATGGTTAATGTCAAAAGGTGAGTATCTTTTTTTGTATGTTAATGAAAACCTTAGAAAACGATATGACTATTTATTTTAAGGGAACAGTGGATATTGTTACGTAGATCCGGGTTCGATGATGTTATGCAAAACAATCACAAAGAAAATAAACAGTTCTTTATGAACGATGCGAATTTATTATCAAAAGTCCAATCCTTTAAATACAGGATTCAGCGGCAATATTCACAGGGTAAATATCCGAAGGTCTTCACACCTTCAACAGCAATCAAACACAATCACCAGTGTTTAAAAATACACGTAAGTAAAGATTATTCACAAGCACAGCCGAGCTAATCGCTAGTCAAAACAACCCTCAATACTCGTTGGTTTATTCAGGACTGATCGCCGTACCGGCGAGCATCTTTATTTATAAGCGCGACAGAAACTTCCAGAAATATGACCGCTCGTGTCATTGAACGTGAAACTAGTGGAGAGATCCACTACTTTCTAGAAGATTCCAGAGGGTTCCGAACTCGCCAACATGGTCACCAATTGGCCCCCAACTTGGTAGCCTAAAATGATGCCAACTTGGCTCTACCGCCAAGATTTCGCCAAGTTCTTATTGAATAGTCATTATAACGTAAGGGGCGGCACTGCTTGTGAGTAGCACAATATTAACATGAAATAAATATAACATAGAGTAATATAAATGCATTAAACACTAAAATACAAATTATTTACACTATTTACACAAAATTCGTAACAATATAATTAATTTTTCAGTTGAATATCTTTAATTAATTAGTTAGCTCTAACTAATTAAACTTTCCAAAGTTGAGTATTTTGTTTATGTGTATCTCTTAATTTTCTATGTAGTGATTCAAAAAAGAAAAAATATTGCATGAAAAAAACTCCAGTAAATCATAATGCGGTAGATAAAGGGTTAACTAGAGCTTAGATAGCTAAGAAAGGAGATTCGAATCTGAAGTAAGTGCACTGATATATTTGAAGTCTTCTCATACTACGCGTACCTTGTTTTTTAACTACATATTGTTTCGATTGGGCTCTCTTATTTAAGATTGTTTGAACTTGTGTTGTTATAGTGTGATAAATAAATTGAGTATTTTTGGATAGGGCTAGTCATCCTTCCCTTCCTCTCACATCTCTAGGGCTGAATGAGAGAACCTCTCATTTCTCACAAAGTTAAATAAAATTGAAAGTCTCGAGACTTTGGAATTTCTGAATAATATGACTCAATTTCTTAGACATTTTTTTTTGTACTTTTGATTACGTATAAGTTATGGCTCTTACATCAAATAACAGGCAATGAAGGCTTAATACTGTTATTGGGTTAAATTTGTTTTCAATACCTTAAAATTGTCACTGAAAATTTCTCATTATTACAATGAATGTTTGAAAACTAAATTCTTTTACTGTGAAAGCTGAAATTCTCATTGAGGTATAAATTCTATTTCTTCTCGTTGCAAATGAACTTTCTACTTTCTTAATAAAATAATCTAGTTTCAGAATTACTCTGATTTCAAGAAGTATTTGAAATATTTCGGATGTCAGATTTTTAAGTAGATGAATATTGAAAATTTTGGATCAAGAGAAAAACAGTATTAAATTATGAACTTCGTGTACTGTTTGTAATATCTTTCTGTATTTCTTGTACACATTATTATAATCATTTATATTTTTCAAAACTTTTGACTTTCATTTGCTTAAGGAATTTCAAGCTTTATATGGCCTTGAGTAGCCTAGTGGTTAGAGCATCGAGCTCCAGACCGGAAGGCCTGGGTTCAATGCCCGATGCCACCAAATACCCTGCGAGTACACACGGAGTACGTGCTCGTTAAATCAGTGGGTCCGAAAGTCTTGTGGGCTGAATCACGAGTGCAGGGGACTAGAGAATATTCCCCTCCCCTTCAGTTCCACGCCTAAATTGGGGAGGTGTAGATGGTGGTGTATCCATCTATCGTCCCTTCATGAATTTCTCCGATCTAAATCGTACTGTCACCTGTATAGTTCTAAAGGTCAAGGCCAACGAGAGACAGGCTTTCATCTAACCCCTTGCAACGATGAATTTCGTGGGCCTCGATCTAACTATGTCAGACATTCCTTTATGGGGGAGAGGAGGGTTGGGATATATTATAAAAACACGTAGACCAAGGCTCTGAGCCAGGATCTCTTTGGCAAAAACTAAAAATGTGCTGATCTGTGAGGGCAGGAGTGAAACATTCAAATACAAACGTTGTTTACGCTACTGCTCCTTCCTACAGTAAGGTGCCATTGTTGCACTTTGTAGATACGATAAACATGAAGCATTATTCTTCTCAATAAGAATGAACAATAATAAACTTATAAACATTGTCTTTAAATCTCTTCCTTTTGTGTTCTCTTCTTATATTATAAATGTTCCTAACAACAAACTTTTAGAGATGTGAAAAATGCTTCGTCATAGGACTTGAAAAATATTTGGGATATTTATCAATAGATCGCAATTTTTCAATACCTTATATTAAACGTTTTTCGTTTCAGTTTACATTACAGTGATTATTAATTTTTATCATATTATGCAGTCATGATTCACTATACCTCAGTAGAAAAAGATAACTGTTCACGTATATTTCTGCCAATATCCGTAGCAGCGTTTTAAGGATACCATGGGGTTCATGATTACCATCCATCAACCCGTCGTACATGGCATGACTAATTCTGTCAGCTGAAATTACTATTGTGTGTGTGGATAGGAAAAAAGGGTCACAGGTGTCGTCCAATCACTTGACCATAATTCAAATTACGTGGTCGTCGGCCAAAAGCCCTGGTATGCTGAACAATGCGACGTCTGATTTACACTCAACCCAATATCATCTGTAAAGGGGATTTAAATGACATGCTTTTAATTACTATCACCAGTGTCGATTAAACAAGAACTATTTTGGGCTCACAATTCTGACATGTTTTGGAAGGAAGAAGAGTCAATTTTCGTCATGTCATTGCCACACATACATCAATCTACCGGTCATCGAGAGCAAAGACCACTGGTCAACTAGCTGAACAATGCAAGTCTGATCGACACTAACCCAGTATCATTGTAAAGGGAGAGAAATTGACCCATTGAAACAATAATTCAGTCTTGATATCACCGAGAAAGTTATCTGGGCCGTCTGGACTCGTTTTCAACCGGAAGTGCAGAGCGAATTCTTGTCACGTGTCATTCCCACCCTCCCGGCGGTCATCTTGGTTATTTTTTTTTTAAATAAATTCTCGGCCACGACCTCGATTCATCTGAGCCTCCGGCCGAATCATGAATCCACTTTCTCTCGTGATGCATGTCCGATTGCTACAAAGACGCAATGTGGGTATATACAGCGGTTAATACCTTGGGAGTCACTTACCTCTTTGTTATTATTCCGTTTAATTTTCCTCTCAGAGTGTGTTGTGATTTACAATACTTTCGGCCCGCAGGTACACGTGTCGGTAATTTATTTGACGTAATTTCACGATCACGCGGTGCGTGAAATGATCGTGAATTACTAAATTTTATTTATTTGTTTGAAAGGTAGCATTCAGGGTGTAAAATTAATTTGTTAAGATTGAAGATTAATTAAAAGTAGATTAGGGAATAAATGGTTTGAGTATATGACACATGGTGGTATGTAAGCTAAGAAGTGCGACTCTTGATTTTTTAATCGAATTATTTAATTTTACTATTAATTGGTTTTGTTTTACGTATTCATAAAGATTAGAGAGAGAGAGAGAGAGAGAGCTTTGTGGACCAACTTAGTTTTATTTGAAATTATCAAGAGCAGAGAAATAATTATAACTTACTTTTAATTTTTTGATGAAAAAAACCCAATCATTTTGGATATTAATATCTAAATAATATTGATAATAATGGGAGGTAAGGGTATTTGGAGAGATTCTCAAAACCAGTAACAATGATTTATTACTTTTATGTATATAACTAAGATTTTTTCTTTTTTTAACTCGGTTTTATTAGCTTCATCTGCATGTAAAGAAACCTTTGAACTCGATTTTTACCCACTTTAAAAGGTCAGATAAATTCGAAAATGTACACACTTGTCAAAGAACGATGACAATACAATAATAAAAACATTTGTTCCATTGTCCTGATCAGGGTCATCAGGATTAACAATTTCCCATTTCCAGATTTGGCGACTAATTCCAGATCCTATTTCCAGATTTGGCGAATAAAAGATTAAGTTACAACCCTACAGCGAAAACACTCATGGTTAATTCAAATACAACGAACAAAAAAGATTAATTCATCAGTAAATAAATGATTGTTTAAAAAACTTTTAAAAAAAAGCTTTTATTGTAGATTGAACTAAAGAATGAAAAATAAATTACGGTTTAAAAAAAAAACTAAAAAACGAAATCTTAATATAAAAATAACATGATTAACGAGAAAATTAATGTCATTGTGGTAAATTAATGTCTTGTGTGGGAGGCTGGATATCAATTGTTATAATTTCTTACAAGTTTTATTCCGAATTATTATTTTATTCAGAGTTAGTGTATAAAGGTAGTACTAAGCACCCCACACTTATGCCGCAATGACATTAATTTTCTCGTTAATCATGTTATTCATATATTAAGAATTATTTTTTACTTTTTGTTCGATTATCTATAAAATCGAGTTTTTTAGTTTTTTTAAACTATAATTTATTTTTTTAGACTCTGAATTTGAAAACATAAAAAGAAAATTAAAATTTTTCTTGCTACTTGAATTGAAATTATGATTAATTATCAAATTGTAAGTACTATGTAATTATATGTACAGATAGAGTAGAATATTTTTCTTTTTTTTTTCACAAGGCTGCAAATTATTTTTATTTTTACTTAATTTTTTTTTTTAAATGTATGGAGGTTATATAATAGTTAAATTGTCATCATATGTATATTTTTCATCTCTAATTTTATTCTGAAAACCAAAAAACTAAATTATTTTATATTTGCCAGTTGTAATAGGATCTGTTAGGTTAGATTTATCTACGAATATAAAAGAATAAATCGGTAGAAAGGCAAGTAGAACAAAAGAAGAATTTTGTAGGAATTTTAAATATTTTTAAAAATATTAGTCATAATAGCTAAAAATTAGGTTGTAATTCATATTGTTTATTTTTAAAACTATGAAGTGTTAATACGTACTACATTTCCTCTTACGTATAATACGAAAAAGGTGACTACTATTTATTTACACAATTTATATTCATTTCTATCAATTCCCTTCTTCGAGCGTTTTTTTTTTTTGAAAACTTCACTGCTGATTTTAATTTTAATTTTAATATATTTAAAAGTGTCTACATAGATCAGAAATAAATTAATAAATGCCACAAATGCTTGTATAGAAATTTTTGTTTTGAGCTTCTTACTCGGAATTCATTTCGTTTTAACAAAGCAACTTAACTTTACGGGAAGAAAAATAAAAATAATATTTATTTTTGAAGAAATTTGAAGCTACTTTTTTTAAAAAATTAATTAACGCATATATATACTGTGGATATTCTCCAACTAGAAGAAGTGATGCTCAAATCATGCAAATGCTTAAAACAATATTGTTCTTAAGGAAAGAACAACTTTTAATGATATGCAAAATCTCCTAAAAGTGTAAAAAAAAGGGAAAAACCCTTCTCCATAGATATTTCGATATTTATATTGCCCCTTTTATCTGTCATTTTTTTTTCATTTACATTTTTAGCCTTGCTTCAATTTTATATATATGCAGTTGGACCTCTATATAACGAAGTCGCTAAATTCCAAAAAAAGTTCGTTACACGGAAAATTTATTATATAGAAGTTCATCTTTTAACATACTTTTTATAAGTCACATGAAACAAATTTTATATTCATAAACACTATGTACCAAAAAAAAAAAAAAGTTATTATTCACACCTTTTTGTAAATTAATATCTATTTATTTTATATATCTTACTCATCAAAATAAAAAAAAACTGTTAGAAAAACAAGAAAAAAGAACGTGGAGGAATAATACACTGTATTTTCAACATTAAGAAAATAATTTTATATTACAATTAATGAATTTTAAGGACATTTTCTACTTTAAAGCATACAATTAATTTTAAACATACATTATTTTATTACAAGAGCTCCATTGAGGGTGAAAGGGGATATCGAAGATATTTCTAGTGAACTCCACAATGGGGATTAAGGGTTTACTTCTGAGATGAAACTCCCATAATTTTATTGCTCTCGATTAGTTAGGCAGTTAATATAACCAGTTCAAGATTTATGACCACCATAAAATGTGTTAAAAGAACGAACAACTTGAAATGTCCAGAAATACTTCAAAAATAGGGAGGGAAAAAAAATGGAATTACAGGAGAAAAAGTTCATTATGTAGAAAATGCACTTCGCTATAGGGAGGTTTCTTTACGAATAAAATAGTGAAATGCTCTTGGTTCCAGGAAAAAGTTCTCTAAATAAAAAAATTCGCAATATAGAGGTTCGTAATATGGAGGTTCGCTGTATGTTACAAGAGGAAGAAGCGGCTCTAGGGTCGGACAATCCGGACCCCTGCCCGGGCGGCAAATTTTAAGGGCGGCATTTGGATCGAATTTGAAAAACATCTTTTTATTTGTTACAAAAAATTTGATATACTTTCTGAAATATTATTGGGTGTGAATTTGGTATTGCATTTAATGTTTCTCATTTTTTTATTTTGTACGCTGTATATTTAATGACAGTTTTCTTTTGTGTTTAAACTTGAAGGGTTTGAGGCGGAAGTATATGTTAAAGCATGAAATTTAATATCTTAACATTATTACACATCTTTCACTTGTAAATTTCTTCCCATCCCGGAATGAAGTCACAACGGACATTCCTTTCACCCTTACGATGTCCGATGTCAGCTATCCAAAAGAGGACAGGAGTAATAAGAGGTTCTGATAGATAGAGAGTTACTGGAGATGTTTTATTTTAGTAGAGTGCAGTTACTATAAGTTAAAACATACGCTTGTGATCCCCACCATCAGTAGACTATTTTTCGAAGATATTGGCCTGCTGAAATTGACGATTCCTTCTCTTACATTTCACTCGTTCGAAATAATAACAAGTAATTATGTCCTTAATTTCGAATTGTGTGTGTGTGTGTGTGTGTAATAATTCCCTCTAGTACCCTTTTTTATTAACTTTTTTGTACAAATTTTTAAAAATAACCATTCTTTAGTTTAAAAATAACATTGAAATTTTAATCGTAATGGCTTTTCGAAATCCCTATCCCCCCATTCTTCTAATCAGAACTACTATTACGTAGTAATCACGCGCTTGCACTGCTGGTATAAAAGAAAAATCTTGTGTAATCGCTCTTTTTGTTTGCCTTCATCATGTAAAATGAAAATAACTGCTGCTCTTTGTTTTTGTGTTCCAACATGCCGCTCCCTATTCAATGTAAAATGTACCACAATTATGTTTTAATTTTTGGATGTTTGCTTCATAATAAAGGAGGAAAATTTATTCCGAAATGTTCTTCCCAATCCCGATATGCAACAAAACCAATACCGACCAACGCTACTATTAATATCTAATATATATATATATATATAGAGAGAGGAGGGGAAAGGGGGGCATTGAAGAGGGGGCATTTTCCATTTTGTCCGGGGCGGCAAAACTACTAGAGCTGGCCTGAAAAGAGTTTTTTAACATAAATATTTAAATGGGTTGAAATATTTTTTAGAAATTGCAATTGTAATTAGACACATACTTTTTATTGATTTATCCTCCTCTTGCTTTTTTTGGCTAAGCTTTCTTTCAAAACGGATGATTTGAGGCTTAAATTTTACTATTTAACCTTGAAATTTCACTGTCACCATACATTTTCATAAAATTTGCATTAACAGGCAAAATTATCGCCATGAAAAAAACCTTGCTCATTCAGTGACGTACAGAGAACTCTCTTATAAGGGAGTTTACAGTCTAGAAAACAAGTAGACGAAAGCATCGAGTGGTATTCTCTATGGTAAACATTTGTTGGTCTATGGCAGGATGATTTAATCAGCAAACTCCTTATGTACACCATTGTACGCATTTGTACAAACTCAAATAAAATAAATTTAATATAATTTTCATACAAAATCTTAATTAGCAGTAAAAATTTACCAAGCCCAAACATGTGTTTATGATTTGATAATCATTTTCCTAACTTATAAGCACTCATTTCCATATGAAATGTTTGGATGAATTTTAACCTAAAATTCCAATTCACATACAAACAATAATTTTTTTTCTCAATGTCTATTGAATGTTGTGAATTCAATGAATGTTGAATGAATGAATTCAATGTCTATTGTCAATATGAAAAAAAAATACGTTACGTATTATCAGTAATTTAGTATCAAATAACTCAGTCAACCAAATTTAAGACCCCGATTCATTTTCTTTGATAGTTTCTGTAAATGTGAAAGCAATAGCCTGGTTCGAAGAATCGAAATGCTATCATTTTGATTCCAAGCTTCAAAATTATATAGAATCAAGTTTGGGAATTATTTCATGTAATTGTTTGTGTTTCTATTATTTTAGTGAAGAAGGTAGAATGTTCGAAATGTCAAAAAGTACACGAAAAAAAAGTTGTTTGCCCTCTTTTGATGGTTTTTCCGCTAACCCTAATTAGGTCGATCGCTTTTTCTGCCCACTTCCGTCTTTCCCACGCTAGTCGCCAATTATTACGCCAAACATCGTTTCTTGTTTCTTTTTTTACTAGCCAAAAGATGACACAATTGGGGAAGAATTTTTTTCTTTTTCTTCATTTTTTAACCACACATTTAACACTTTAAAGATAAAAACGACGTTTGACATTCCAGGTGCTAATTTTGCATGCATTCAAGAATAAATTACCTATATATAAAAAGAAAAAGAAAAACTTTGAGCAAATTACTGGTAATTTATTCTTACTTTTTTGCGCTTATTGTAATAGCTCACGCAAACGTTGGCGTAAAAAAACACTTAGAGGGGCAATAAGTAAAGTAAATGCATCAGAAATAAAAAGTACACAATTTAGCAAGAGTTTTAAAAAATGAAAAAATTTAAAGTGAAGTTACACAAAGCCTTCAAAACAGATATGATCCTCCATTTTTGTCTCGTGTGTGTATTTTTTCCCCCTTTGGCCTTATTTCTTTAATTCTTCGTATTTGTTATTAACAAAACAGCTTCAACTAACGTTATGAATACAGAAGGTCGTTCGCACTTTATGGAAACTATTTTAAAATTTATTTTCTCGTTTACATTTTGAGATTATTTATAATTTCAAAATAATCGTCTGCAAATGTTTTCTTTTAATTGGAATGTTAAAAAAAAAGATTTATTTTAAAAATGAATTTAAAAATTGGTAGATGGCTCGAAGGTACGTAATGGACTTTCCTGAAGTCACATGATAAAAACAAAACACGTGTTTTTCCATTGAATTCAAAAAAAAAACATTAAACTAATTGTACTTTGTCTATTTGTAAAACTCAGATAAAATTTTAAATTTCATATTTGGTTAAAGATTTTTAAATGTTAGGGAAAAAATTTCTTTAAAAGATTTTTAAATTAAAAGTCGTATTTATGCTTTTACTTTTAAATAAAATGCATTTTGTATACATTTGTACTTTTAAAAGAAAGTTTCTGCAAAGAGCAAAAACTTGGCAACAACCGGAGCGCTGAAATGATTAGTTGGAAACAAAAGTAATTTTTTTCGTGTGACATGAGTCACATGAGTTTTGAATTGATTGGCTAGGGAAACACGTGGTTTTCACTATCATGTGACTATGACGTCCCTGAATCAACCCAGGCTTCCGAGGGAAATTTCTATCAACAAATTAAAAGCGTGTAAAATCTATATTATGGCATTTAAAAAAAAAAAAAAAAAAAATTTATATACACTAAATTAAAAGGGAAAAAAAAAACGTCACTGAAAATAAGTCAAAGATTACAACAGGCTTTTTCCAAAGAAAAAAATTTTCGCATCAACAAGTTGTCAAACGGTGTAAAAGTCTTGATTATTCTATATCAAGTAAAATATTTATAATACATTAAATTTGAAAAAAAAATGTAGCAGAGAGTAAAAATGAAAACAGGACCATGAAACCTCTTCCTAAGACTGTTCGAACGCAGGCAACTATCAAGAAAAAATTAAGTCTCTCATCCTAAAAGAAAATCCACCGACTCGAAAGATTCATTGCATCGGAATTAGAAATGCCTCCCGGAACTGTAAGTCGAATCATTAATTAAAATTTAAAGTTAAAAAAGATGCTTAACCTAAAGTTCATCTGCTTTTGCCAAAACATATTGCTGAAAGAAAAACAAAGTGTAAAAAATTATATGAAAAACATCTAGATGCTGAATAAAATTTTTGTTAACACTCGTTGAGGCATGGGTATATTTAAGTGACTTAAAAAGAGAAATCATTTTTCTTTGCTCACTGAAAGAAGGGCTGTAAAAAATGGCCCCGTTTAAAAGAAAAGTTCTAAAAGGGATTCGATAGTTGCGGGGTTTTGTTCACGGAAATTAAAATCAAAATAGTCTCAAATAAAGCCAAAATTAATTCACTCTACAATCCACGGAATATTTTGGAACCAATTTTCGATGAAGAAATACCGGTCTTAAATGGAAAGGACATTGATAAAGTTGATCTTCATATGGACAAAGCCTGAATAATATGTCTAAGTCAACTATCTCTTATTTAGGAAGGAAGGAATCAAAAATGGAAATTATGTGCATCCCATTTGATGAAATACCTGTAAATCACCTAATGCTTCTTTTTAAAGGGTTTTTTTTGTTTCGGTTTATAAAACGGCCTTTGGAAAACGGCATCCAAGAAAAGGGGGATTTAACACTGTTTATCCCTTTTTAAAGGGCCCCCAGCTAAAATACAATTTTCTGTGATAAAATATCATAAATGTAATGTTCTATCCCTATAAACATTTTTGTTACAAAAATATCTAATCTGGGGATTTTTCCTGGGTGGTGGCTAGACTTTACCACTGCGCATTTAGGACATTCAACTTACTTTTCAGGAAAAAAAAATGAATCATATTACAATAAACTTTTTTTGAAAATTAACGTTTATGTAATAACTATTTCAAAAAAATTAAATACAAAGTATAAGGGTTTAAATTTTAAAATAAGAATAATTGTACTATAGAATACTTACTAAGAAAAAAATATCAATACTTAAAATATACATTGAACTTGGTATAAACCACATTTTATATTTTATTTAATTTTAGTATGAAAAGTTAGAAATAAAAATATTTTTTGGGGAATTAAATTAGTCATTTCCCCAAAAATTTTATGAATATTTACGTGGAATTAATAATATGCAAACTTTTTTTCCCACAGGAAAGCTGTAATAAAATTTTTGAACCCGAGAATCTTGTACCCAAAAATTGTAAACAAAAAATTTTTTTGTATTTCCCCCCAAAAATTCTCACGTGATTCTAAATGCTCTCTCTCGAGTACGGAAAAAGCAAAATTTTAAATTTTTTGTTCTAGGGGGAGGGATAGAGCCTCTTTTCCCCATATGAAAAGGGTTTCCAAAAAACCCAAATAAAACCTTTTTTTTAACTGAAAAGCTTATTTCATTCGGGGAGAGGGAAAATATACAAAAACATGTCAATTTTTTTTTAAATATCAGAAATTTTTTTTTAGTAATCAAAATACAATTTGTAGATTTACACCGAGAAAAACTGTTTTTAACTACCCATCAGAGGGGAAAGAAATAAAAAAGGGATGTTCTGAAACCTATTAATTTTTTTTTGCGTTTTAGCTTCATTTAAAAAAGATAAAACAAATATCCAACATTAAAAATATTCGGCACTTTGGGCCCGGCTGGGTTGGGAGGGAAAGGCCGCAGACCCCCAAGGGGGGGTTTCTCTTGAAAAAAACACGGAAATAAGACCGCGATTACCCCCGAGCAATGGTAAGTACTTTTTCCTCCTGGGGGTCCGGCTCCGGTTTTTTCAAAACAATAAATTTCCCCCCTTTCAATCATCAAAAAAAAAATTTTCGAAAAGCAAAATTTTTATTACGCTTTTTCTACCGGCCCGCCCTTTTTCATCTAATGAGCTAAACCCCGGAAACAAAAATCCCCCCTTTTAATTTTAAATTTAGCGCAGGACCTTTGCATCGAAATCTGCAAAACAAATATCCAAAGTTTGAGAAAAAAATTTTTTTGGGCTAGAGTTTAGACCCCTAAAGGTTAAAAAAGGGGAAAAATTGGCATAAACAATTTTTTAAAAAAAATTTTTTTATGAAAAAAATTTTGGTAGGCTATTTTACAGAAATGGTTCTAAACAAAT